>JAOTQJ010145062.1:0-35103 GCA_025642045.1 Solanum sejunctum | reverse complement strand
TGTCCTAAGGATTGTTGTGAACTTTTCTTGTTATTTAAGAGGATTTTCTCTTCTTGGTTGGCTGAATTATGAAGTAAGACTTATGTTTTTAACAAGATATAGTTTATTAGTTATGTAACTAAGCTGCTGAACCATTTTTACAGTCCGCGAATGTAAGTTCTTGTGTGAAATCATAATTGTGCTCATAATTGGAAATTGTCGGCTGATTGATTGAGGACTATGGTCTCACGTCCTCCATCTATTTTGAGGACTGTTTTTCAACTATTTTGGGAATGTTTTTATGTATAAATGTTGTGTGAATAGTTTGGTTGAAGTTGGTAAAGATTTGGAATCGTCAACGTCGTAATGTAGCAAAGGGACGTAACGTTATGCCACCTATTTGTATGTTGCATAGAATTGTTATGTCCTATGCTTTGTGGACTGTTGTAAGACTGTTACGGTACTATAAGAAGATGCACATGATATGTATATGAGAATGTGTATTAGAAAATATGATTAGGGGTAGAAAGGTTGAAAGAATATGCTTGGGTTTATAAATACCCGCTTGTTGCCCGTATGTTGTTTTTTTATAAGATTGGGCTGCCAAGATGTATCTATTGGCTGCTAATAATAGTTTTTTAACCTACTATGTTGTAGATAAATATTTGGAGGAAGGGAATGTTATCTTGAGGTAATAGCGAGGTCGTACAATGAGGTATGTAAGGCTACTTGATTTTGTATTATTTGGAATGAAACATAGATCCCTCCTTGGCACATAAAAGGCACTTACTAACTTTCACACAACTACTAACCGTGTCTTCACTCTTTCACATGTTCATATGATCCCATACATAGTCACTTACAAACCTGCGTACATACTTGGATAGTCACTTGCAAACTTGCGTACATACTTGGATACCAATATCCACGAGTTCATTCTACTAAATAAAGTTCATGTCTTGTTCTACCTCCTATGCATTTTATTATTTGTGCAACTTACTCCTTTCATTATGGTGTTGTCTTTTATGATTATTTACATATCATATGTTGTATCTACAGTCCTCCAGTTCCAATATTATGACCACCAAAAGAATCATCTCAAAGGTAATTGAAAGATAAAGTAAAGTATATTGCTTATTGATAGGTGGTAGCCCGAGGGGAGGAAGAATCACCTACCCAGGGATTATCCTATCACAAGGGATATCCCGAGAGGTTAACTAAGAGCCTAGCCAAGACCAATCTCGATACAGTGTTACCACTGATCATCTGGTCATTTTATTACATGTTGTGCACAGATTATATAGTAAACGTAAAGTAATAAAAAGAACATAAAATACATGATCCCATAGTATAACTAAAAGTGGTCTCTTATCCTATACCAGTGCATAGTTTCATTTGAACCATTACTTCGTATATAGTATTTCCTCCCTGACATATTCAGTACTTTAACTTGTACTGACGTCCCTTAAGGACTTGTATTTCATGTTGTAGGTACAGATGCTAGTAGATCACCCTAGTAGGAGTATAGGATATCCAGCTGTTATTACCAAGCTCCAAGCTGCTTTGGAGCTTTGTGTCTAGAGTTTATATTTTTGTATTGTATAGTTAGTCGAGGCGGGGCCTGTTCCGACCCTTATCAGATACTTTCCCTTATTTAGAGGCTTTGTAGACTTTGTAAATTAAAGTGTGGTCATGTCTCATACTTTAACCACTATGGCCTTAACAGCCTAGTCATATGCATTTTCTTTTGGCTTATTATCACTATTTATCTTCTTAAAGGCATGTCAAATATAGAAATGTCTTATAATAAATATAGAAGTGCATAGATACAGGTTAGTTCTCCCAAGCCTCATTGGCAATGAGTGCCAGTCCGCCCTAATGGGACTTTGGACGTGACACACATAAAGGCACTTACCAACTCTGACACAACTATTAACCATGTCTCCACTCTTTCACATGTTCATATGCTCCCATACATAGTCACGTTCAAATCTTCATACATACTTGGATACCAAGATACATGGGTTCTTGTTGCTAAATAATGTTCATGAGTTGTTTTATCTCATACTCATTTTATTATTTATGTAACGTACTCTTTTCATTGTTATATTTTATTTTATGATTATTTACATGCCATATGCTACATCTACAGTCCTACTACTCCAATATTATGACCACCAAAAGACTTATCCTAAAAGTAATTGAAAGATAAAATAAAGCATATTGCTTATTGATGAGTGGTAACCCAAGGGTGGAAGAATCACCTACCCAGGGTCGATCCTATCACAGGGGGTAACCCAAGGGGTGAAAGGAAAAGCCTAGCCAGTGCCAATCTCGATATAGATTTACCATGAGTCAGCTGGTCATTTATATTACTTATTGTGCACAGATTATATAGTAAAGGTAAAGTTATAAAAAAAATAAAGTACATGATCCCACAGCATAACTTAGGGTGGTCTCTTATCCTACACTAGTGCATAGTTTCATATGTGTTGTTACTTCATATACAGTATTTTTTGCATTGCATATTCAGTACATTATCTCGCACTGACATCCCTTATGGGAGACCTACATTTCATGTTGCAGGTATAGGTGTTAGTAGGTCTCCCCAGTAGGAGTACAGGATATCTAGCTGTTTTTATCGAGATCCAGGTTGCTTCGTAGCTTTGTGTGTCTAAAGCTTATATTTTTATATTGTATACCTAGCCGAGAGGGTACCTGTTCCCACCCTTATTAGACACTTTTCCTTATCTAGAGGCTTCGTAGACTATGCAAATTAAAGTGTGGTCATATCTCGTACTTTAGAAAATGTAGCCCTGACGGCCTAACCATATGCATTTTCTTTTGGCTCGTCATTACTGTTTACTTTCTTAAAGGCATGTTGAATGTAGAAATCTCTTATAATATGTATAGAAAGTGCATCGATACAGATTGGTTCTCCTGGCCTTATTGGCAATGGGTGCTAGTCCGCCTTAATGGGACTTTGGGCGTGACAAAAGTTGTATCAGAGCGGGTCATCCTAAGGAGTCTTCAAAGTCGTGTCTGTGTAGAGTCTTATTTATCTATGTGTTGTGCACCATATTTATAAGCAAGAGGCTATGTGGCATTTAGGAGTTTTTACTTTCTTTTCATTATTTAGATCGTGCCATAGAGCCAAGTGTAATAGGTAGATTATGTCTAACCCCTAAATTATTTTGTACAGCAAGTATGCCGGAAACCAGGAAGAACAAAGGTAAAGGGAAGGGAGTAGAAGTGGTGGTGGTATACCCAGTTAGGTGAAATAATGAAATGAGGTTCAAGATAAGTCTTTGTCATAAGCATCTCCAACTCCTCCAGCTCCTTATGAACTCAAAAGTAGTGAAATTCCCACAGAACCACCTATCGATGATACCGTGCAGGATTTGAGAAATGCAGTCCAACTATTGACTTGTATAGTTATTGCCCCAAGGTCAAAGATAATAAGGTCCAGTTATACGTGATTTCCTTAATTTGGACCCTATATCCTTCACTGCGTCAGATCCTAATGAAGATCCCCAAGACTTTATTGATCAGATTTAGTGGACTTTAGATGTTATGCATGTGACTTGTATAGAAGCTGTCGAGTTAGTGACATATAGGCTGAAAGGTGCGGCTATATTGTGGTATGAAGCTTGGGAGCAATCTAAGGGTATAGATATACCTCCAACTACATAGAAGGAGTTCAAAGAGGCATTTCTTGACCATTATTTGCCATTAGACATCCGAGAGGCCCGTGCAGATCAGTTCTTGAACCTCCACCAAGGGAATATGAGCGTGAAGGAGTATAGTCTTCAATTTAATTCCTTGGCCAGGTATGCTCCTAATGTAGTTGATACTATGGCAGATAGAGTTCATTGATATGTGGATAGATTGGATACATATTTGGTCAAAGATTGTACCATTACTTCCTTAAACAAAGACATGGATATAGAGATAATGCAAGCGTTTACACAAAAATTAGAGATTCAGAGGCAAAAGAGAAGGACACAAGAGTTAGAAAGGACGTAGTCCAAGAGGGCCAGGTCTACAGGGCAGTTTATACCATGCCAAAGTGAGCTTAGGCATCAATTTCCTAATAGACAGCCTAGTCATCATCCTCTGACCCTGTAGCTAGTGCTACATCATAACTTCAGGGGTCTAAGAGCAACCAATTTGGTCAACGAGGTGAGGGACAAAGTGCACAGACAGTAGGATAATTGGTAGGCCAACAAATGACTCCTAGGAAACCTTATAAATAGTGTGGAAAAATCATTCAAGTATATGTTGTATTAGGACAGACGCCTGTTATTGGTGTGGTGTGCCAGGGCATACGATGAGAGATTAGCCGAGGAGACATATGGGTGATATGACATAACCTACTAGATTAGCTGTTGTATCATCATCATCAGTTTCTCCAATAGGTAGGGGTCAACAAGCACCTACGAGTCATAGAAGACGTGTAGGAGGGACAGCTAGCTCTAGTGAAGTCCAGAATCGCACTTATGCTTGGAGGAGTCGGCAAAATTTGGAAGCTTCACCCGATGTGGTCACAGGTACATTGTCCATCCTTTCACATAATATATATGCATTAATTGAACCTAGTTCAACACTATAATACATCACTCCATTAGTTGCTAGGAAGCTTAAGAGAACACCCAAATTATTGAACAAACCATTTGAAGTGTCCACACCAACCGGTGAATCTATTATGGCTAGAAGGTTTTATTATGACTGTCTAATAACTGTTTGCGGCCGTGACATATTGGATGACCTTATTGAGATAGAAATGGTGGAATTTGATGTTATAATGTGCATAGATTAGTTAGCTTCTTGCTATGCCAATGTGGATTGCCGAACTAAGACAGTGTACTTCCACTTTCCAAATGAGGCAATTCTTGAATGGGAAGGCAATGTTGGGAAGCCAAAGGGAAAGTTTATCTCTTATTTTAAGGCTAGAAAGATTATATCTAAGGGATAAATATGTCGTTTAGTTAGAGTAAGGGATATGGAGGTAGAATTGCCAACTCTTCAATTAGTTCTAGTAGTGAATGAATTCGTTGATGTGTTCCCTAAAGAACTTCTAGGCTTACCTCCAGAACAAGAGGTAGATTTTTGTGTTGACTTACTTCCAGGCACTCAACCTATTTCTGTACCTCTATATAGAATGGCCATGGTAGAATTGAGTAAATTAAAAGAGCAGTTAAAGGACTTATTGGAGAAGGTTTTTATAAGACCTAGTGTATCCCCTTAGGGTGCATAAGTGTTATTTGTACGCAAAAAGGATGGCACCTTGAGAATGTGTATTGACTATCGACAATTGAATAGGGTTACAATTAAGAATAAATACCCTTTCCCTATAATTGATAATTTATTTGATCAGTTACAGGCCAAAAATTAATTTGAGATTAGGTTATCACTAAGTGAGGGTAATGGAGAAAGATATACCTAAGACTGCATTCAGAACACGCTATGGTCACTTTGAGTTTTTATTATGTCATTAGGGCTAAATAATGCACCAGCAGTTTTTAGGGATCTAATGAATAGGGTATTCAATTTATTCTTGGATGTGTTTGTGATAGTGTTTATAGATGACATTTTGGTGTATTCAAGATCAGAAGAGGACCATGCAAATTACTTACGATAGGTGTAGCAAGTTCTTTGTGATTGATAGTTGTATACCAAGTTTTCTAAATGTTAATTGTGGCTAAAATCAGTGGCATTTTTGGGTCATATTCTGATAAGAGAATAAGGGTTGATTTGCAAAAGTTAGAGGCTGTTAAAGATTGGCCAAGGCCAATGACACCCACAGAAATTTGGAGCTTTCTAGGTTTGACAGGTTATTACAAGAGGTTTATTGAATGTTTTTCTTCTAGTTCTGTACCTCTAACAAAGTTGATACATAAAGCAACCAAGTTCCAATGGAATGATGCATGTGAAAGGAGCTTCCAGGAATTGAAAAAGAAGCTAACTCCTACACCTGTGCTAGTACTTCCGGAAGGCACCGATGGGTATGCATTGTATTGCAATGCTTCAGGAGTTGGCTTAGGGTATGTACTGATACAATATAGTAGGGTAATTGCTTATGCATCTAGACAGCTATGACCACATAAGGAAAACTACCCAACACATACTTAGAAATAGTTTATATAATTTCATGAGATATTCATAGATAGGAGATCAATGTAGAAGAGAAATATTTTATCTTTATGGTGGGAAGGACCTCACAAATCAAATCACATACCCTAATTGGATGACTAAGAGAGGAGGATTGAAATTGAGAAGGAAAGCAAATGAAACCCTAACTTCTTTTCCTTGTTATTGAGAGAGTATTCTAGCCTTGAAAAAATATTTTTGGGAGTAAATGAAGAGTAAATGAGAGTATTGAGGAGGAAAGGTTCTGATATGAGTATTATAGGGCTTGAAACAACGTATTTCTAGATATAGGGAATGAGAAAAGTTTAAAAATACTCTTACTTAAAGCTGCCAAACTCAAACCACGACCCCCGTTTATAGGTCATAGATTAGACCACGGGTTGTAGAAATAGAGCTTCATCCTATTGCATTTTGGACCCTCTAAAAATGTCTATGAAAATCAATTTACAAGTTTCTTCTATGGTTCATAGATTGGTTTACAGAACATAAAAGAGGCTCATGAAAATGTCAAACACTTCCATCTATGCTCCCATTTATGGACCATAAATAGGAGTACGACTTGTCTTGTTGGTTCATGCTTCATACTTTAGAAACACAAAACTTGATCAACCTTAGATACTAACCACAAACCCATTGTGTAGTTCATAATTCTATTTATCGATCATTTTTTCCACTCATAAACCTCATCGATACTTAGCTAACATTCCACCCCAAATATCCCTAAACCACGAGCCTTGTCTAAAACTCATGAGATAAATCACGAGCCATAAATAGAGCCCATGCTTTTCCATGTAGATTTCAAGATTCTCCCTTTTCATGCATTTTCATACTTGCTTACTTATGGCGCCTTACAATATCTCACCCTTCGGAACATCTATCCCTAAATGTGCTAAATGTAAGCTCCAAAGAGTAAATAAGTTTAATAACCTAGCATGAATACATAAATGCAACTTAAACACCTTTTTTATAAAATTTTAAAAGTCATGATTCAAATATCAGTCAAAAGCAACCTCACATACACATAAGTATGCATGGATCACATGAAAATTATAATGCAAGGAAATTGATGTTATCGACCAAGAGCACTTACTACCTTAGACTTAAGTAGAATGGAAGAGATAGGGATATCATTTTTCCATAACCACTTCCACTTTCTAGGTGGAACTTTTGACTAATTGATTCCTCCAAGGACCTTGATGGATGTAACATTTTTGTTACTCAACCCCTTGACTGTAAGGACCTAGACCGAGACAGGCCCTAATGATGCTTGAAAATGGGTTTCTAATAAATTTTGACCAAGGGTGCCCCCTCCAAGGACACCTCCACAAGCCATGGAGATGTCCGCAAGCCATCGAGAGGTACACAAGTTGTAGAAGCAATCATGAGGTGAAACTTGGCCTTCTCATGGTGTAACTTTGCATTAGGAAGAGTTTCAGGCTTGATGGCCCTACATGGAGCCTCTCATGGCTCATAGTCCTCACCTCTAGCCCTGAAAGTTCTTGTTGGAGAAGTCCCTACCTTCATGGCTATGTTTTAAACTAAGGCAGACACCAAGTTCAGTTTTATGGACTGTAAGACCCACCACTGATCGTGGTGGGATTCCGTGAGAGGATCCTATGGTAAATTTTTCTAAGTATCAAAGTACTATGTCAGAACTAGGAATTTTTCACGGACATTACCATGGACCTTGGAGAGTTTCAAGGACTGTGAAGCCTTTAGTGGAAATTCCCTTGGCTAAAAATTTTTTGAATGTCAAAGGAGGCTTTTCACGAACGCCTGTACGGTCAGTACAATGCTTCAGGAACAGTGGAGGTAAAAGTGAAGCTATCCGGAACCATTTGCTTTTTCCATTTCATTAAGGCCCATATGACAAGTTGGTTCACTTCTAAGGTCTTTTATTACTTTTATATCTATCCTAAGACCCCTAAATCATCCCTTTCACGTACTTGATACACTCATTTCTCAATTAAAAACATAGCCTCAAATTTTATCTGTTAAGACTTCATTTAAAGTCAAGCTTTGAAGATCCAAACTAGAATTTCAAGAGAGATTTTAATTCAATTCAATTCTATTCTATCCTAATTCTTCTAGTTCTTCAAGGTACATTGGATAAATTCATGATTCCCTTTTAATCATGAAGACCCAAAAAATCTATTTCTTCAATTTTATGATTTCTAAGTATGAATTGAAAATGGATCTTATATATTAGCTTCAATTTGATGAAATTAGGTTGTGGGACAAGTTCAATTGATGATTTTAATATGATTTAGATCTTATTATATTGATTTACATGAATTTATTTAGAATTGTAAATGCATATCCCTGTGATTGATGAATTTATGCCATGCGTGAATTCAAGTATGCTTTAATTATTGATTTCTTCATGGATTATTTACGATTTCTTCTTATTATGTTGATTTAATTATGAATTTATAATCCCCATGTTATTACTTCATTCCTCATGGAATATGGATGCATGAACAAGTATTTTTCATGAGATTTATGATATAGGTTACTATCAAATTATGATTATGACTATGATTTCAAGCAAGTATGGTTATGACATGATATGTGATCACATAGTATCTATGGTATGAGTATTAAGCACATATGAGTTTTTATACACCACCATGTACAAGTATGAATGAGCTATTCCTATGCACGACAACATGACATGAAGAACGATTTAGCTTTTTAGCCCAAGTATGCATGATTATGAAGTATGTTTGGCTTTTCAGCCTAAGTATGCATGAAGATGATTTGAAAGAGCTATGCCTCGTTTTCAAGCCATACATGTATATGTATTCTCGTGGGATATTGTCTTAGCATCGTATGAGATTTGAGGTGGAGGCTCGACCAAGGGATCCTTAAGTAAAGTCTCATTTCTCATAACTATGTGCAGTGTAGATTCATGCTTATACCCCTTTATGGGACGACTATGTTATGAAAATCCTTTCTAAAAAGGTTGGTCCAAAAGTTAATATTTCTATCACACTGAAAAGATCAGTCGTAAGGTGTGGTGTGGGCTATCTTTGGCAAGTAGTCCACTCTTATCTTGATATGGAGGCATACATTAGGAGTTCATGTAATAGCTCGCACATGCTTAGATACGAATTATGCACATCCTCATATTTTGAAGTATTATGGCATTCATGCATCATGGATTTCAAGGCATATTTATATTACATTCTTTCGTATATACATCCTTCTACATAGGTGCCTTTGTCATCTAACGTTGATTCTAGTTATTATGTTCATAAGCATTTGCATGCCCATGTACTTAGTCAATTTAGACATACTAACGCATACTTTTTTCCTACATATCAAACTATATAGGGACCGAAGAATATCTTCATCCACCTCTTGACGGTTAGATTGGATTGTGAACTTGCTATAGGTGACTCATTTGCTCCAACGACAAGACCCACCTTCTATTTACCTACCAAGTTATACTTACTTATGTCCTTACTTTGAAAGTGAGCCTAGGACATGTCTTGTCCCCTGTCCTACTCTATGAACATGAGGCATTGTTAGATATCATGCAAACTCTATGTATGGGCTTGTTATGAATGATGCATATTGCTTATGGAGACTATGCTTATGTCATCTGATGATGTTGATGCTTCGATGTGATTATGATGAGATGTGGAAATATTAAAAGTTCTAAGTTCCTTCTATCCCTATAGTGTGAGTCATACTTTCTTGCCCTTTAGTCTCGATGTGCTATATGAATTCATGCAAATCTCTTTCCCTATGACATCCTCATAGCTTGAGACCAAAGTCTCATATCCTTTAGAATTATGTGTTCATTTTTTGATTATGTGCTTCCAAACTGATGATGTTTATATGCATGTTATGAGGTTTGTTTAGGGACTCTCGGGTTCCTATTTGACAAATCACTCCTACGCTCTAGGCCCGAATCATTAAAAGCTTGATATCAGAGCATTAAGGTTTTTAAAATGATCCTTGGAGTCTAACATGTTGCATCAAGCAGAGCCCTATTCATGGGTGTGAAGTACACCACACTCATGAGTAGGAGGCTATGATGGCATTTTAGGAAATGTCTCAATTTTTCAGTTCTTATATCGTACTATGTCCTTGATACTATAAAAAAGATACCTCTAAGAAGAGCCTCTCTACTAAGAGAGGCCCTAAATAATGAGGACCAAGACCCTCAAGAGCTTATGGGGGAGATGGTTACTCAGGATGAATTCCAGACTACCTTTGCCATGCTAGCTCAAATGGTAAAAACCAGGCTAAGTAATCTAATCCTCCTTCTCGCCATGCTCCCACTCTGGCTCCTAAAGTAAGAGATTTTACCTAAATGAATCCTCTGGATTTTTATGGGTCAAAAGCTGACGAGAATGCCCAAGACTTTATTGATGAACTATGTAAGGTGTTGATTATCTTAGGGGTGACTTTAGAACAGAACGTTAGACTAGTTGCTTATTAGTTAAAGGATATTTCTCAAGTATGGGGCACCCAATAGTTGATGGAGAGGGTTGGTAATGACGGGGTTGGTTGGAAAGAGTTTAAGTTTGCTTTTCTCGACCATTTCTTCCCTCTTGATCTTAGGGAGGCCAAAATGATTGAATTTATCAACCTCAAGTAGGGTGGAATAAGTGTGAGAGAATATGCCTTCAAATTCACAAAGCTATCAAAGTATGCTCCTATGTTATTGGTCTATCTCCCTGCAAGAATACACAAGTATATTTCTAGGATCTCTAATTTGGTTGTGAAATAATGTCATATAACAATGCTTGTTCGAGATATGGATATTTCCATATTTATGATTTATGCTGAACAGATTGAAGGGGAGAAGCTCAAGGAGAGTAGGATGAATGACTCTAAAAGAGCCTGTTATGATGCAAGGGTTCTCAAACTCTCAAAGTGGTAGTGGTAATAGTCGCTTCCAATAGGGCAATGTCTAAATGCAAGGGTTTGCCAATATGTCCTCGGTGTAACAGATGTTGAAGGAATCACACGGGTGTATGATTAAAGGTCACGAGTGCTTGCTTTGGAAGTGGTGATACGGGCCACAAAGTTGCTGACTATCCTAAAGCTTCTAAGAAGGGCCAAGGCCATATGTCTCAAGGTGATCAAGGCCATGAAAAGGGTCAAAAAGGTTGTTCTCCCATGAATAACAGGATTTATACCTTGCATGCTCGACAGGAGGTAGAGAAGAGGTCTGATGTGGTGACTATGTTAAAAGTCTTTGATTTTGATGATTAAGCTTTGCTTGATCTGGGTGAAAATTTTTCTTTTATGTTACCTCTTTTGGTTGTTAAATTTTGTTTTAAGTGATAAAATCTTGAGGGATCACCTTTTAGTCTATAATTTTGTGGGTTAGTCTATTGTTGCCCAAAGGGTTTATTGGGGTTGTCCTGTTTCAGTCTTACATAAGGTCTTTCCTTATGACCTTGTTGAACTAGTGATGTCTGATTTTGATTTATTCTTGGGATTGATTAGTTGCATGCTTCTTATGCCTTTATTGATTGTAGAACCCGAAAGGTTAAGTTTCAGTTTTTGAATGAGCCTATTCTACAATGAAAGGGTAGTGACTCTACTTTAAAAGATTGATTTATTTCCTATATACAGGCTAGAAAAATGATTTTTAAAGGGTGTATCTATCATATTGTGATTGTTAGAGATGTGAGTTTGAGTCACCTACTCTTCAGTCAATTTTGGTGGTTAATGAGTTTTCGAATGTCTTCCCAGAAGATTTGACCAGAATTCTTCCCAAAAGGGAAGTGGACTTTGGCACAAATCTTCTTCTACATACTCAACCTATCTCCATACCTCCGTATCTTATGGCATCAGTTGAATTAAAAGAGTTGAAGGATCGGCTAAAGGACTTGTTGGAGAAGGGCTTTATTAGTGATGTCACTCAACCTGACTACTCAAAGGCAGAAAGAGGGGTCCTAATCACATAATAACATAACTTTAGAGGTTGGGGTCGATCTCATAAGGAATCATTGTTCAAGTTGGAAGTATTTGTTAAACCAAGTAATTATAGGATCTGGGGATTGCAATAATCAAAATAAAAGTATAGCTAAACGAGTTCTAAATAATGATTTAAATAGCTATTAAGGGATGTCAGAGATGTGCAATTATGCGAATCAATCTACCAAATAGGTCTAGATACTTGACTAAATAAGTTGATGTTGAGTGAATAGGCTAGGTTTCCTGTAACAAAACTTATCTATGATACATGGGTATTTCGTATGAATCAACTAAGAAATCATATGCGGACCACCGAGGACATGCTTGGCCTAACAAGTCTCAACAAAACCCCCAATACCTTGGTCATTGAATCTATGGTTGTGGGCTTCAACTAAAACCCTAGGAGGTTTCCAGCCTTTATATCTTTTCCACACTCTAATAGTTCCAGCTAAGGTAATAGTCAAAGATATAAAGTAAAACTCCAAGTTTGCAATCTTGAAATTATAAATTAAACATAGGAACATATATAAATTTACCCAAATCAACTACAAATAAGTCAAGATATCAAACACCCGATAAATAAATCAAAGGCCCATATCATTAGCGCACTATCAACATGAGGATTTTAGCCATATATGCTAGAAATTAAAGATTGAATACCATACATAGTAGCAGAAGTCATGGGTCACAACATTGAGTACAAATCAGTTGATTATCACTAGCCAATCTTCTTTATTTTGATGCCCAAAAGCTTCAAAACCCTAACTCCCCTTGTACTCTAAGAGGAAAGTTCTATGTACAACTATACAGACTAATTATTCTGATATGGAATGAACAGATGATGTACAATGTCCTTTCTAAAATTGCTTATATACTTTATACAAATGTGTGAAAGTTTCTATTGCGAAATGTCGTTCAATGGTCAAGGTTAACCATCGCCGAGCACTTTGATGATGCATCAGATAAACTTTACCACTTTCCTATGTATCTCTATAATGCTTTTTCCACTACAACATTGGGCGATGATTCTTTGATCCACCTATCTAATTCGATGCACCAAAATATTCTTTATATCACCTTTCTATCAGTGTTTTGGGGCTTTGGGTGCTGCAACTTTCAGTTGTGAATTTTGGCGGATCGCGAGTATGCTTTGCAACATTAATTCTAACTGCATTCTTGACTTGGCCTAGAGCGTTGATGTTGTATTCATAGGTGATCTCCATGACTGTTCAGCAGATTACCGAGAATGTTAGCAACATCATTGTTCACAGCTTTTCTGCACTTTTGCTCACTTTCAAATATTCCACAAATGCTTGTCCATTTGTGCACTTTTAATCTATTTCCTGTCATAGCACATGCATATTTTTAGAAGTTAGAATTAATAGCATACTAATGGCAATATTTCCTTGCAATCTAACCCCAAAATGAGTCCAAAATATGGACTCATCAATTAGAGCAAGTATATCGCGCTAGCGTGCTCCTGCCTTATTCGTGAAGAAAAAGGATGGATAACTTTTGATGTGTATTGACTATCAACAATTAAATAAAGTGACCATCAAGAATAAATATTCATTGCCAAGGATCAATGACTTCTTTGATCAACTTCAAAAAGTGACTCATTTCTCAAATATTGACCTCCATTTAGGTTATCATCAATTAAGGGTTAGGGGTGTTCAAGCCATTCCTTGATAGTTTTTGGCTATCTTCATTGATGATATTCTGAATTACTCCCATTGTGAGCAGAAGTGTATGGATCACTTAACATTGGCTCTTCAGAATTTGAGGGAGAAGCAATTGTTTGCCAAGTTTAGTAAATGTAAATGTTAGTTGGATGAAGTACCTTTTCTTGACAATTTAGTATCTGGTGATAGTACTAAAGTTGATCCAAAGAAGACTGAGGTCATGAAGAATTGGACTAGACCATTGACTCCTTTTGATATTCAGAGTTTTCTTGGGTTGGCTAGTTATTATTAGAGATTTGTTCAGGTTTTCTCTTTTCTCATCCATTGCATCTCCATTTAATAAGTTAACTCAAAATAATGCCAAATTTATATGGTCGGATGAGTGTGAGAAAAACTTTTATACTTTAAAGGATCACCTTACATCGGCTCCTGTTTTGACTCTACCGGATAACTTAGATGGGTTTGTGGTATATTATGATGCTTCTCATATTGGGTTGGGTTGTGTGCTCATGTAACATGGTAAGTTAATAGCTTATGCATTGAGGCAATTGAAGGTGAATGAACAAAATTACCTAACTCATGATATGGAGTTGGCAGTTGTGGTGTTTGCTTTGAAGATTTGGAGATATTATTTATATGGGGTTCATATTGATGTTTTTGCAGATCACAAGAGTTTGCATTAGGTGTTCACCCAAAAAGATCTTAACTTGAGGCAAAGAAGATGGTTGGAACTTCTTAAAGACTACGACATAATGTTTAATATCATTCCGACAAGGCAAATATTATAGTCAATGCTCTTAGTAGGCTATCTATTGGTAGTGTTCCCCATGTTGATAAGGGAAAGAAAGCACTGGTAAAAGATATTCATCGCTTGGCTAGATTGGGTGTTAGATTGGCTAAATCTAATAATGGTAGCATTCATGTTTAGAATGGAGTTGAGTCTTCTATGGTTGTTGATATCAGGCAAAGTAGGACTTGGATCGTCCTTAGTAGAGTTAAAGAAGTTGGTTGTTAAAAATAAGTTTGAGATTTTCTCCCAAGAGGGATATGGTGTGCTTTGATATCAAGTTTGATTGTGTGTTTCAAATGTTGATGGTCTTAGTGAGGTGATCATGAGTGAAGCCCATAATTCTAATTATTCTTTACATTCAGGATCCACCAAAATGAATTGGGATATGAGGGAAGTGTAGTGGTAATATTATATGAAGAAGGATATAGCTAAATTAGTATACGAATATCCTAATTATCAATAGGTTAAGGTGAAACATAAAAAGCCTAGTGGCTTGATTCAAGATATTGAGATTCCTACTTGGAAATGGGAGGATATGAGTATGAAATTCGTGATTATATAGACCCATACCCAGATGCAATTTGATTCTATTTGGGTTATTGTTGATAGGATGACTAAATTGGCTTATTTCTTATCAGTTAAACTACTTTTAATGCCAAAGATTATGCAAAGTTGTATATCCAAGATTTGGTTAGATTACATTGTTTGCCTATGTCTATTATATTGGATCATGGTACTCAATTTACTTCTCCATTTTGGGAATCATTTCAAAAAGGGCTTTGCACCAAGGTGAATTTGAATACTGCTTTCCATCCTCAAATCGATGGACAAGCAAAATGGACAATTCAACTTTAGAGGACATGTTAAGGGCTTGTGCATTGGAATTCAAGGGAAATTGGGATGATCGCCTACCACATATCAAGTTTGCATACAAGAACAATTTTGATGCTAGCACATTTTGATGCTAGCACTGGTATGGCACCATTGAAGCATTTTATGGAAGAAGATGTAGATACCTAGTGAGATGGTTCGAGTTGGGTGAGTTGGAATTAATAGGCCTAGATTTAGTTTTGGAGGCCTTGGAAAAAGTGAATTTGATTAGGGAAAGGTTAAAGATGGCTCAAAGTCATCAAAAGTCATATTTGGATTGCAGGAAGATGGATCTTGAGTTCCTTGTCAGTGATTGGGTGTATGTGAAGGTTTCTCCTATGAAGAGTGTAATGCATTTTTCTAAAAAGGAAAAGTTAAGTCCCCAATATGTAGGTCCTTATGAGATATTTGAGTGGATTGGCAAAAAGTGGCCTATAGGTTAGATTTGTCTTTGCATATGAGGTTCATTCACTCGTTTTTCCATATGTCAATGTTGAGGAAGTTGATTGGTGATCCTAGTTTGATTGTGCCTTTGGAAGATGTTGAGGTTGAAGAGAACTTGACTTATGAAGAGGTTCTGATTGAGACTTTTGATAGATAAGTGAAACAGCTTCACAACAAGGATGTGGCTTAAGGTTAAAGTTCTTTGGAGGAATCAACATATAAAGAGCTCTACATGAGAGGCAGAGTTAGAGATGATGAGGCGATATCCCTATATTTTACGATCTACTCAAGCCTAAGGTATTAGGTTTTTCCTATTCTAAGTGGCCCTACTTCATTCACTATTATGCTATCACGACATAAAATGCATACATATGTACGAAAATAGTTTAAATTGTGTTTTATAAGACTTTTAATGATTTCATGATTTTCAAGTGATGAGTTATGCATTATTTCTCTCATGTTAAAAGGTTTCATGCTCAATTCAAGCCATGCTCTAGCTTATTCGAGGACGAATGTTCTCAAGGGGGATGATGTAAGGACCTAGACCCCGAGAGACCCTAACGATGCTTGAAATGTGTTTTCGATGCATTTTGACCAAGGTTCCACTCCAACGACACCTCTATGAGCCATAGAGGTAGCCTGGGGTAACCCTTGGCCTTCTCATGGTGTATCTTGGCCTTAGAAAGAGTTTTAGGATTGATGGCCCTCCATGGAGCCTCATAAGCTCATGGTCCTCACCATTAGCTGTGAAGGGGCTCAAGGGAGGAGCCCCTGCCTTCATTGCTATTTTCAACTATGAAAGCCACCAAATAAGTTATATAGACCATACAACCCACAACTAATGTTGGTAGGCTTCTGTGGAAGGATCCTGTGGTAAATTTTGTAAGTATCACAGTATTGTCTTGGAACTTGGGATTTTTCATGGAACAAAGAGAGTTTCATGAACTATGAGGCCTTAAGTGGAAACAGCCTTGGCTAGAATTTTTACAAGTGTCGAAGAAGGCTTTTCACGGACACTTGTACAGTTAGTACAAGGCTTCACGAACCATGGAGCCAAAAGTGCAGGTGTCTAGAATTATTTTCTTATTCCATTTCATTAAGGGCCCTATGGTATTTCAGTTCATTTTAAGGCCTTTTATGAATATTATCTATCGCGATGTAAGCCTAGGGCGTAGATGTGACACGGTGAATGGGAAACTCAAATTAACCCCAGACAAGCCTCTTAACTTGTCATTACATATCATTGATCATGGAACCATATAAAATATTAAAGAGAAAGAATAGGGGAAAAGGGGCTCTGGGAAAAACTTGCACGATATCATAATCTAGAGATAAGAGTCAAAGTCATATCACAGATACATAACATGTCCAACAAACACCTCTAATACATAGATAAGAGCGGGATCCAAGACAAGCAACCGGGTTCACCCTCATAGTCAAAAAAGACAATAAAGAAGAATGTCTTAATACATAATAAGAGCAACATAGACTAAGGTTCCCGAGGTAGAAGACTCACCAACTAGCTTGAGTAGTACCAAACTAGCCACGTGGACGAGGTGGATGATCTACTTGGGCACTAGTTCACGCATAGTGATATCATGTAGGCAAGAGTATGGATTAGTACATATGAATGTACTAAGTATACAGGATGCAATGCAACCAGAGATATACATCATAATCAAAATGCATAATGATAGGCAATAGACATTATATAACAATATGGCATGTATGATCAATGCTTAAGTAAAACATGCTTAAGTAACTCATACTTATATAGGATAGCATATGTGTAGAAGAGCCCAAGCAAGATTTTAAAAGTACAAACCAATAGGTAGGTTGGTGATGATCTCACCCCATTACCCAGATGCCAAGGTATAAACCCCTTTATAGGTTACCAAGATAAAAGCCCCTTGATATGTTAGTAATGATGCTGCTCCATCACCCTGGTGCCAAGGTACAAACCCCTTGATAGGTTACCAAGGTACAAACCCCTTGATAGTTTAGAAGATGGTCACACCCGACCTCCCATGGTGATTAAGGCATACCCCTCAATTGGCTATGGTCAATACAACACTATATAGAGAGATTTCATATACATACTTTCCTTCTATCATCATCATAACATCATGTACATACTCTTCTTTCATCATCATAACATCATTCATAACACAAGACATGCTTTGGACCTTCAATTCCTAAAGAAACCATGAGAGGACATTCTATCAAACACTTGGCGGGTGTGGTATGGGGGTATAAAACCATGCAATTTAGAGATGAAGTCAAGCAAGAAAATCCATTGTAAAACCATCAATAGAAACCTTGCAATACCTTTTTTAATATCAAATCAATATACATCACAACCCCTCATGAAATCATACAATAGATCAAAGATTTATAGCTCACAACACAGAAAAATAGTTACAACTCTACTAGCTTTAACATAATTCATAGATATATTCATACAAGTAAACTTATATGTGAAATCAACTTTGAATCATGAAAATTGAGTAAACAGGAGGTTAGGGAACCATGGGTGGAAGGACCTAATGGTTGAAACCCACATATCTTAGGTCTAAAGTTGCTTGGAATTGAGATTGGGAAGAATGGACGCTTGGATATGATCTTGGAATCCAATCTTGTTCTTGGGTTTCCTTGAAATTTAATTGGGGTGTGATGGAGGCTTTTGAGAGAATTCAGAGTGTATTTGAGATTAGAGTAATGATTTTGATCCTTTGGAATATTGTTTAGGTCTTTTAGGAAGGTCAAGATAGCATTGGAAGTCTAAAAAAGGCGTTAGAGTAATTAGAATTTATGAAAATGTCATTAGTGAATAGATGGAAAATTTCGCAAGTTGTAGTCTCATTGGAGGCTTGCCTTGTTGTGTGGCACTCCATGGGTCATGTGGAGTGCCCGTGATATAATACTTAGACACAAAAATGGAATTCGAAAACTTGAGAAAAAGTTAGTGTTGACATCACTTTGACGGACAACTTCACAGGATGTGTGGTGCTTCACAGTCCGTTTAATGGTTCGTTGCACCACTCTTAGTGCAAAAAATGAGACCAGATTACTCACGCGTAGGTGCCATGGGTCGTTACCCTCTAAATGGCCCGTCAGTAGTTCCCGTGGCACAACCCTTAGACATATTTTCCCCAAGTCCAACAAGATTCCTTTGGCACACCTTGTGGCCATCCACATGGTCAGTGGTGAGCCACACAGCCCGTGTCACTGTCTTGTCACCTTCCTTAGTGCCAAAAATGGACTTTTCCAACCCTAGCTACCCCAATGGCTTGTCAAAGGTCACACTGGCTGTCAAGCTGTCCGTTTGACAACACTGTACAAGAGGGTCTCACGAAAATGATCAAAACTCCTTCATCTGACATCAGAATAAGGTGAAACCAAGTGAGTTACAAAGCTAAATTAAAGGTATTCTCATTTCTTAGTCCCAGAATGGCCTTTTACACCCCCAATACATCCAAACATCCCATCCAAGGCAACATTGTTCATCAAACTATCTGTGTGACATCACTGCACAGGAGAGTCTCACAAAAATAGTAATGAATCCCTCATCCGACCTCAGAATTAGGTGAAACAAAGTGCGTTGAAAAGCTATCTCAAAGGTCCTTCATTTAACATGTCATGGTCCACCCAGTTCCAAATGTACTAAAAGTTATGCTTGTTTAAAGTTGATCCTAGGATGAAACATTACCAGAACTCAACTCTTAGGGAAGTCTTGAACTCGTTTAGGTAGTAAGAGTCTCCCATGGACCTAATACACCCCATACCTAACCAAATGAGTCTTGAAACACGGATACATAAGAGAATAGAGTTATGGGGTATCACAATATCTCCCTCTTGGGAAAATTCGTCCCCAAATGTCAAAGAAACGTACACAAGGAAAGTAATCATGAAGACTTTAGCCCAAACATGAATGCAGCAATGTACATGAACATGATTTTCAAGAAAATTTCAACATGTACACCAAAATTATCATAATCTTATTAACATGAACATGAATTCATGCAATGACATAAGGGCCAAAACTTGAGACTTAAAATCATAAAAAGGACTTGACATGTCATCATAAGCTTGAATAGAATGAAAGAAAAATAGATATTGCTTCTCCATGCCCGCACCAGCTCCCTGAGTGAACATATACGAATAGACGACTCTTCCAAAGGGGCTTGATGAACACCACATCCTCATTAACCAACTTTTCCACCACTCCATCCAACCCCTCCATCAGGACCTTCCCCTAAGCCAACTTGTCCTCCATATCACCCATAATTTCAAGGAATGTTATAGCACTAGAGTCACCTACACATCCCATCCACCTAAAAGCATAAAGGACTGGACGAACCATATCTATATGCATAGGCAATCCCCAAACTTATGCAACCTTACCAACCCCCCTCTACACTCTATAAGGACTCATAATCCTAAACTCAATTGTCAACCATAAACACACCTAGTCCACTTGGTACCACAACCACTATCTCCCCCTTGGGAGACAACCTCCACTCTATCATCTTCTCACCTAAAACTCGCAACTTTAATAAGGAAAAATCAAGGCCTTGCTAAATTTATACCTCTTAACCCAAGAAGATTCAGAATCACTAAGGACATTATACTACCATTCCCAACTTTCCTCAACCTACTTCCAACCTAGCCAATCTAAGGACCCCACCAGTCTCCTCTTTGCCACCATTATCCACATATGCTAAGCTACCCATAGGCACCCTACTTAGAGCCCCAACCACAACGCTAGCCTTACCAAATAAAAACTTAAAGCACACTCATATCATAATCCTTAAAGAATTATAACAGCCTTCTTGTTATCAACAAAGCACACTTATCATCATTTAGTAAACAACCTCTCATCCTCCAAGACTCGCAACACTACCCCCAAATAATACATAAGCTCTACACAACTCAATACCTCATCACTAGAGACCACCACAAACATATAAAGGTAGGGTTTTAAGACCCTTTTCTAGAGACCCATAAACATAGCCAATGCATACATCAACTAATCTCTACAAAGATACAACATGCATGTAACTATTCCATCCCAAGTATAACACCACAAGCCACCACACCACCTCTAACAATTCACAAGGCAAAACCTAATGCAGGAAGAACATGGATAAAAACTTATGGACTTTCTAGCATCCAAAAAGAATAAAGAAAGAAACAATGGCACATCGGCCCAACAATGCACACACATCAAAGCCAAGGAAACTTTAACTTGTTAATAATAACATCAGGCACTTCTTGCCTCCTTTGAAGAGCGTAGAAATGATTATGCCTTGGAGAACCCCCTCTATCAACTTCACCACCTTTACCATTGTTGCGATACCGAGGGCATTCAAACTTTTTGTGACCTATCTCCCTACAACTAAAACAAGTATTAGTATCACTTAAGCATGGCCCACTATGACCCTTACCACACTTTGGACACCCAACGTTCGAAGCCACACCTTAAGCACCTCGGGTAATTGGGAAATCATTAGAAAAGTACACCTTAGAATCATGACAAGATCTTGGCCATGATGAAACTGACCACCCTTTTGGAACATATCCTCAAAACAGGCTCTCTTGGCCCCATGATCTCTTCTCTTTCTCAATTTCTCCTTCTCCATTTGTTCGGTATATATCATCAACCGAGACAAGTCCATGTCACCATTTAGGAAAGCAAACTGGCATTCTTCACTCACCAAATCAGAGACCCCCATCAAAACCTTATTCATCCTAGATCTAGGATCGGCCACCAAATGAGGAGCATACTTTAAAAGTTGATTGAACTTGAGGGCATACTCCCTCATACTCATAGCACCTTGCTTCAAATTTATGAACTCTACCAACTTAGCTTTCCTAAGCTCAAGAGGGAGAACCGATTAAGGAAAGCCAATTTGAACTCCTCCAAAAGCACCACATTACCATTTCCTTCTCCCCCTTCCATTGATCATACCATATTTGGGCTACCTCTTTGAGTTGGTATGCCACCAACTTCGCCTTTTTATTCGGCCCAACACCCATGATAACTAAAATATTATAGACCTTATAAATGAAGTCTTGTTGATCTTCATCCACCTTTAACCTGTAGAACACCGAAGGATTCAGCCTCATAAAGTACCTTACCCTATCTCTCAGAGAAGTAGACTTGATTGGTCACAAATTAGGCAATCATAGTAAGGGCTTCCTATAACTCACCATTGGTAGGTTGCTCCTTGTGAGTTTTGGCCCTTCTTCCTCGAGTGTTAGGCATGATCCAGCATAGCAAAGAACAATCATTGGTGGGAAAACTTACTACAACTCTATAGCATAACTTAGAACATGAAGAAGGGAAACATTTCCTAAAACATCTCATAGCCTCCTATTTATAGTCATGGCGCGCTTCACAACCATGAATAGGACTCTAATTAATGCGGTATGTTGGACTCTAAGGATCTATCAACCCAGTGCTCTAATATAAAGTTTGTCACAACCCAAGCCTAGTGGCTAGACATGACATGGCAAATGGGGAACCCGAAGGAACCCTAGACAAGCCTCTTAACTTGTCATTACACATCATTGGTCGTAAAAGCATATAAAACATCAAAGAGAATGAATAGGGGAAAACGGGCTAAGGGAAAAGCTTGCACAATATCAGAGTCAAGAGACAAGAGTCAAAGTCACATCATAGATACATAATATGTCCAACAAATACCTTTAATACATAGATAAGAGCGGGGGCCAAGACAAGCAACCGAGCTCACTCTTATAGTTAAATAGACAATAAAGAAGAATGTCTCAATACATAATAAGAACAACATAGGCTAAGGTCCTCGAAGTAGAGGACTCACCAACTAGCTTGAGTAGTATCAAACTAGCCATGTGGAGAATGTGGATGATCAACTTGGGCACCAGTTCCTACATGTTGATATCATGTGGGCAAGAGTATAGGTTAGTATATTTAAACATACTAAGTATGTAGGATACAACGCAATGAGAGATATACATCATAATCAAAATGCATAATAAAATGCAATTGACATCATATAACAATGTGGCATGTATGATTAATTTTTAAGTAAAACATGCTTAAGTAATTCATGCTTATATAGGATAGCATATGTATAGAAAAGACCAAGCTAGATTTCTAAAGTACAAACATCTTGGTAGGTTGGTGATGATGTCGACCTATCACCCAGGTGCCAAGGTACAAATGCCTTAATAGGTTGCCAAGTACAAACCCCTTGATAGGTTAGTGATGATGCCACGCTATCACCCTGGTGCTAAGGTTCAAACCCTTTGATAGGTTACCAAGGTACAAATCCCTTGATAGGTTAGAGGATGATCATACGCTACCTCTCACGGTGATTGAGGCATACCTCTCAATTGGCTATGATCACTCCAACAATATATAAAGAGAAATCATATACATACTTTCCTACTAAAATCATCATAACGTCATATACATAATATTCTTTCATCATCATAACATAAGGCATGCTTTGGACCTTTAAGAAACCATGACCAGACATTTTATCAAACACTTAGTGGGTGTGTAATATGGGTATAAAATCATGCAACTTAGAGATGAAACAATGCAAGAAAATTTATTGTAAAACCATCAATACTAAACTTGCAGCACCCTCAAGTAATATACATCATAACTCCTTATCAAATCTTATAATATACCCAAGGTTTATAGCTCACAACACAGTAAAATAGTTACAACTCTACGTAGGTTTAACATAATTCATAGACATGTTCATACTAGTAAACCCATTTGTGAAATCAACTTTGAATCATGAAAATTGAGTAAAAAGGAGGTAAAGGCACCATGGGTGTAAGGACCCAATGGTTGAAACCCACATACCTTAGGTCTAGAGTTGCTTGGAATTGAGATTGGGAAGAACGAAGGCTTGGAGATGATCTTGGAATCCAATCTAGTTCTTGGGGTTCCTTGAAATTGAATTCATGATTGATGGAGGATTTTTAGAGAAATAAGAGTGTATTGAAATAAGAGTAATGATTTTGATCATTTGGAATATTGTTTAGTTCTTTTGACGAAGGTTAAGATAGCATTGGATGTCTAAAGAGAGCATTAGAGTAATTAGTATACGTAAATGCCATTAGTGAAAGGATAGAAAATTTTACAAAGTGTGGCCTCACTGGAGGATTGACTAGTCTTATGAAACTATGTGGGTCATGTAGTATTCCTATAAGACAAGACTTAGACAGAAAAATGAAATTACAAACACTTGAGAAAATATTAGCAT
Source organism: Solanum sejunctum (assembly GCA_025642045.1). Classification (NCBI taxonomy): domain Eukaryota; kingdom Viridiplantae; phylum Streptophyta; class Magnoliopsida; order Solanales; family Solanaceae; genus Solanum; species Solanum sejunctum. The sequence goes on along the minus strand of JAOTQJ010145062.1, from coordinate 10,978 downwards.
CGACGTCACTTTGACGGACCACTTCACAGGCCATATAGTGCTTAACAATCCATTTAATGGTCTATTGCACCACAGTTAGTGCATAAAATGATACCAAGCCACTTACTCCCAGGTTCCACGGGTTGTCACCCTCAATGTGGCTCGTTAACAGTGCCCGTCACACCACCCTTATCCACATCTTCCCCAAGTCCAACAAGCTTCCTTTGGCATACCTTGTGGCCATCCACGTGGTCATTGGCGAGCCAAACGGCCCATGCAACTAGCTATGTCACCTTCCTTAGCTCCAAAAATGGTCTTTTCCAACCCCATCTGCCCTAATTGGCCCATCAAAGGCCTTACTGGCCGTCAAGCTGTCCGTTTGACACCACCGCACAAGAGGGTCTCACCAAAATGATCAAAACTCATTCATCCAACAATCGAATGAGGTGAAACCAAGTGCATTACAAATCTAACTTAAAGGGATTACCATTTCTTAAGCCAAAAATGGCCTTTTGCAGCCATAATCCATCTAAGCATCCCATCTAATGCAACACTACCTGTCAAACTATCTATGTTGCATTATTGCATAGGTTGTTCTCACAAAAACGGTCATAAATCCCTCATCTGACCACAGAATGAGGTGAAACTATGTCAGTTAGAAAGATAACTCAAAGGGATTTCATTTGAAATACATAGACAACCCAGTTCCAAATGTACTAAAAGTTATGCTTATTTAAACTTGACCCTTGCATGAACCATCACCTAAAATTCAAATCTTAGGGAAGTCTTGAACTTGTTTAGGTACTAGGAGTCTCCCATGAACCTAATACACCCCAAACCTAACCAAATGAGGCTTGAAACATGGATAAATAAAAGTATGGAGTTATGGGGTGTCACATTTATCTCTATCCAAAGATCCCTAAATCAACCACCACCACCCCTTCCCCTTATTCGCTACACTACTTTCTCAATTCAAACACTTAGACTCAAATTCTATCTCCTAAGACTCCATTCAAGTCAAGCTTTGCAGATCCAACCTAGGATTTCAAGAGATATTTCAATTCAAATACATCCCATCCTATTTATTCTAGCTCTTCAAGGTATTTGGGATCGATTTATGATTCCCTTCCAATCATAAAGACCCAAAAATCTATTTCTTTAACTTTATGATTTCTAAGTATGAATTGCAAATAGGTCTTTTAAATTAGCTTCAATTTGATGAAATTAGGTTTATGGAATGAGTTTAATTGATGATGTTAATATGATTTGAGTCTTATTATGTTGATTTATATGAATTTATTTAGAATTGAAAATGCATGTACCGATTAATTGATGAATTTATGCATAGGTAATTTCAAGTATGCTTTAAATATTGATTTCTTCATGGATTATTTATATTTTCACCTTATTATGTTGATTTAATTATGATTTTATAATACCCATGTCATTCCTTAGTTCCTCATGACATATGCATGCATGAACAAGTATTTTTATGATATTTATGATGTGAGTTACTACCCAATAATGACTATTACTATAATTTCAAGCAAATATGATTATAACATGACATATGATCACATAATGTCTATAATATGGCTTTTAAGCACTTATGGGTGTGTACACACCTCCGTCTACAAGTATGAATAAGTTATTTCTATGCATGAAAGAATGACATGAAGTATGAGTTAGCATTTTAGCCCAAGTATGCATGATTATGAAATATGTTTGGATTATAATCCTAAGTATGCATGAAGATAATTTGAAAGACTTATGCTTCTTTTTCAAGAACATATATGTATATATATATTCTTGTGGGGTATTGGCTTAGCATCGAATGAGATTAGAGGTGGGGACTCGACTCAAGGGGTCCTTAAGTAAAGTCTCCTTTCTCATAACTATGTGCCAACATAGGCTCATGTTTATGCCCCTTAAGGGATGATTATGTTATGAAAATCCTTTTCAAAAAAGTCGGGTCGTAAGGTAAGGTTGCCATCACACTAAAAAGATTGGTTCGTAAGGTATAGTTCGGGCTATCTTTGGTAAAAATTACATTGTCATCTTAGTATGGAGGCATACATTGGGAGTTCATGTAATACCTCATATGTGCTTAGATGTCAGTTATGGTCACATCCCCATATGTTGAAGTATTATGGCATTCATACATCATGGATTTCAATGCATATTAGTATTATATTCTTTCCTATATACTTTCTTCTATATAGTTCCCCTTGTCATATAACATTGATTGCATATTAATATGTTTATAAGCATTTGTATGCCCATATACTTAGTATATTCAGACGTATTAGTGCATATTTTTTCCTACATGATCTAACTATGTAGGGACCGAAGACTATCTTCATCTACCTCTTAAAGGTTAGATTGGAAGGTGAGGTTGCTAGTGATGAGTCCTTTACCCCAATTATAAGACCCACCTTCTATCTACTTATCATATTATACTCACTTATGTCTTTACTTTAAGGGTGTGCATGGGACATGTTATGTCCCCAGTCCTGTTCTATGACTAAAGGCATTGTTAGACATCATGTAAACTTTATGTGCATGCTTATTATGAGTGGTGCTTATTGTTTATGGAGACTATGTTTACTTCAATCGCATAACATTGATGTATGATGTGAATATGATAAATGTTGGAAGTCCTAAGTCCCTTCTATCCCCGTAGCGAGAGTCATACTCACCCACCCCTAAGTCTCTATGTGCTATGTGAATTTATGCAAACTCCTTTCCCTATGAAATCCCCATGAACTGATATGATTTTGTTGTTTTATAGCTAGGGAAGGTTCTAGACATGACTTAGACGCAAATTGGTATTTAAGCATCAAAATGTGGGCAAAACTAATGAAATGAAGCCTAGTTCCTGCCAAATACAATTGAAGATTTGCCAAGTGCATCAACGACTCGCCCATACTGATATAGACCCTCCCAAACACTCAACTAAAGGAACCATCCAACTTATGAGAATGAATTGTCAAGATTGACTTTTAGTTGGTGACTGAGCAACCCTGAAAAGTGAGAGAAATAGTTAATTGCTAAAGCCTCTAGAAAATATCATCAGTGAATCTATGATAAAGGCGAGAAGGATCTTCAATTGGCGACTTATTGACTTGTGCGAGCTTAACTTAGCTCACCAAACCATCCAAACACTATGGGTAAAGTAAAGAAAAAATGATGAGGAAAATATGCCAAATCTGACTCACCGACTTAGTCAGCAAGCACAATCAGGCTCGCAAAATTCTTTAGAAAGTATTGGTCAAAGTTGAGATGAAAAAGGCAAGAGAAAAAAGTAAAGAGTGACTCGCCAACTCACTTGGCTATCTCTATTAATACGCTAAAATGAAAAATCTCCTTAGAGTATAAATAGTCCAATTTTAAAAGATTTTGGGAGTTCTAGAAAAGAGTTTTGCGAGGAAACACAAATACATCAATTTGAGAGTAATTCTAAGGGTTTCTCTACTTAGATTGAGTGACTAAATGTTCAGTTTAGGGGAAATTGCACTCAATTGCCATGGATGAACATGAATTTGGTATAATTATAGTTTTTATTTTCGATCTTACTAAAACCCCAACCTTCAAGGGGGATGTAATACTTGAATTTATAGAGTTTGATTATGGGTATATGATAATTGCTTGATTATTGATTGAATGATTATGGTTATCTCAAGTTCTCCATGTTTCATTATGAATTAAGGTTGCAGACTTAGTTCTAACTTAGATCTTCATACTTACTTGAGAGAGTGGTATGGAGTGGGTGAAATTGATGAATGGCTATTAACTTGTGCTAACATAATTACATTCACGAGATAGTAACTATGCTGATGTATTAGGTATTTTGCATCGTAGGCCAAACTTATGCTTGCGAATATAAGGTTTGATAGTTGGTATGTTTTTGAGAGTTTCATATCAAATTTTAGTCTCACCTAGCCTACCCATAAAATTGAAATTGACTTCGAACATTGTTAATACCCAAATGAGATCTACTAGTTCAACTATACTTTATTTTCCCTAGAAGAACCTTTCCAAATTTCAGTACAAACCAATTTTACCTATTTGATTACAAATCCTAATATATTAGATAGAGTTGCATGTTTACATTCACATCTTTTACTTTCAACACTCATGATTTTGGATTACGTTATTACTTCTTAACTAAGGTCTAACATTCCAATTCCATGTGGGATCAACACCGACTCTTTTAGTTGTGATATATCTCGATGGAAATCATTGTATTCCTTATAAGTTCTTGGGTACACTTGATCCTTATCAAAATGGCATTATTGTTGGGTGGTGTTATTCGTTTAGCTATCATCTGAAGAAGTTTTAGTACAAACTAGTTTTGTGAAGTGAATTACTTATTTGCCCTTTTTTCTTTGTTGGTTACAGGTGATAAGATGAGTGTCCAAGGTAGTGTTGTTGGGACATAAGTTGGATAGATAAATAATGTTGGAAACATAAATGATGTGAATTTTGATACCTTTGGAAATGTAGGAGCTATTCGCTTACCACTAGCCAGTGCTAGCCCTTTGATTAAGGGATGATAGGAGAGTAACGAAGTTAGTTTGGGCCACACCCCGACCCTAGGATAGCTACTTCCAAATTTAGTTATTGTTACAAATATATATCTACATTGTCTGCTTGTAGTAGTTATCAAGCACACATTGGTGGAACTTCCAAAAAAGAACTTCCGAAATGGTTAGATCATCAAAAGCTTCCATCAGTACACTTTTCTTTGATAGGGCAACTCCTACCCTATTCTGAACAAATGTCTTAGTCTTGGAACACCCATTCTCTACGTTAAACACCTTGTAACACCCGCCATGTGCTCCGAAATGCCCCATAAGCATATTTATAAAATATCTTGAAAATAATGCATGATTTCAAAAATTCAACTTCATATTCTTGTTCAGGGGAAAAATTGTTTAGGTAAAAGGAAGACCTCAATTTTTAGAAGCCTCGTAGCGAAAAATAACTTTTGCAATGGGGAGGTAACATAGTGTCGATCCGCAATGGAGCTGTGTCGTGCCTTGGACGCGGCTCAGTAAAATATTTCCCTTATTTTTTTAGTTTCATTTAATGGCATTTGCTTAATAACCTAATACCCATTTAGACATGGGACCTTTATTATATGGCCATTTTCATGCTCAAAAACACTCAAAACACTCTCGAAACCCTCCCAATTCATCATCAAATCCCTCATTCAAATTCAAGGATTTCAAGAGGCAAATTTTGGAATTTGAGAACCCAACACATACTTCAAGTCATTCTCAACCAAATATTAAGAAATCTCAAGGTTTTAAGGTATGTAGGTTTTATTCATGGATTCCTTCCGCCCATGAAGCCCAATCTTCCCTCTTTATCAAATTTCATGATTTTAATGTTGGATATTTTATGGGTAAACTCTATTATACATTATAATCATGATTTGAGATTGGATTCTTCAAGTATTGGTTAAGTATGCATGAATATCTATTATAGCTCTTTATATGAGAAGATTTATGATTATAGAGGCTATACATGACATGAATTATGAGACTATGAATGATGATAAATTTCTAAGATAGATTTCATGACACCTAAATGAGGGTTTTACTACTATGTTGGTGGTTGATTTAAATGACTTCAAATTAAAGTGATTTTACTCCTTCTTGTCCTATATTCCTAATTACATGATTTTGAGCATGTGTTGGTATACCTACCATGTTGCTTACTTTTGCATGACTATGATTCTTATGTTGATAAAATACTATTACATGAATTGTAAGTCAAGTACTTCCATGGAGATTTACGAGCTCCCAAGCATACATTAAACTCATGAAAAGATTTCATGACCTACAAGTGAATTGTTGAGCTCTTATTCTATGTTTTGCTCTCACATGAATTGTGAAACCTACTAGAAGGCAAATGTCTGTGTGAAGGAGCCATGAACCACGTTGTATGTCTCACCCTTATGTACGACTTATTAATACGCATTGCCTAATGTCTACATGAAGGGGTCACAAACCATGTCGTATGTCTCACCCTCATGTATGACTTAATACCATATACTATACACTACCTACTATAATGGGTCATGACCCATGTTATATTCCTCACCCTTTAGTACAAGGTATTTGGATGAGCTATTCATGCCACGTTATTGTATGGAACAAGTTATGCAAGTATGATTATTCTCAAACATGTTTACACCTAAGCATTGATTATACATGTCATATTGAGCTCATGTCCATTGATTATGATTAGGCATCTTGATTAGTATGTTTATGATTCTTGTTGCATTGAACCCCGCATACTTAGTACATTCTAAGTACTAACTTGTACTCTATGCCTACAAGATATCACCATGTAGGGACAGGAGATCCTATTGATCCTCCTTCTCCATGTGGCTAGCAGGATCGTTGAAATTAGCTTTTGGTGAGTCCTTATATCTGGGGACAATATCTATTTTTCCTTCATGCTTATTGAAGACTGTTTCTTATATTTTGGATACTTATATGAGGGTGATCCCGGGAGATGTATTGGCTTCCTACCCCATCTACTAGTAGAGGTATTATTGGATGTTATGATGGTTTGTAATTGTAAGCTTGACTCCTATTAAGCTTATGTTATCATGGAATACTCCCTTAGCCCAATTTTCCTTATGATCTATTATTACATGTTCGTTATCTTATTTTTCTTTTGCAACCAATCATGTGTCTGTGATATGCTAAGAGGCTTATTTGGGGTTCCTTCGTGTTTCCTATTTGTCGTGTCATGTTTAGGCCCTAGGCTTGGGTTGTGACAAGCTTGGTATCAAAGCACTAGGTTGTTAATGCTACTTAGAAATCCAACACATCGTGTTAAGTAAAGTCTTATTCATGGTTGTGAAGCGCGCCACAACTATGAATAGGAGGCTATAAGGCATTTTAGGAAATGTTTCACTATTACATGATCTATGTCATGCTCTGGGTGTAAGGATATGGCTTCCTCCCCTAACGAATACTCTTTTGATCTATTTGATCATGCCACTACCAAGAGGGAGACCACAGAGGGTCCACACACCCGAGGAGAGTCCAGCTCATCAAGCTCTTTAAGGAGAAGGGGCTACACAGAGTGGAATACCATCACCATGTTGGCACATATTACGACCAATCAATTGAATCAAGGGGCCCAAGCTTCTCATCCTCCTACTCTGGCCTCAAGGGTGAGGGACTTCACAAAGATAAACCCTCCAAAGTTTCATAGGTCCAAAATGGAGGAAGATCCCTAAGAGTTTACCGATGAGGTGTATAAGGTGCTTGCTATCATAGGGGTAAATTCGGAGAAGAAGACAGAACTAGCGGCCTATAAACTCAAGGGTATGGCTCAAATTTGGTTTGCTCAATGGTAATTGAAGAGGGGAAATAATGATGCCATTCCTTAGGAGGAGTTCAAGCCTGCCTTGCTCAACTAGTTGTTCCCTATTGAGTTGAGAGAGGCTAGGATGATAGAGTTCATGAATCTCAAGCAAGCCTCTATGAGTCTGATAGAGTATGCCCTCAAATTAACCAAAATATCAAAGTATGCTCCTCACTTGGTTGTCGATCCTAGGACAAGAATGAACAAGTTTGTGTTGGGGGTGTCCGATTTGGTGAATGAAGAGTGTCACACTGCTATGCTAGTGGGTGACATGGACTTATCTCGACTCATGTCCTATGCCAAAAACCTTGAGAAGTAAAAGATTATAAAAAGGAGAAGTAGAGAGTGCAAGAGGGTTCAGGTTGATGGTGGCTTCCAAGGTGCTAAGGGTGGTCATTTCCAACAAGGTCATATATTTCAAGGCCAAGGGTCCTCTAGTGATGTAAAATAAGAGGTTTGCTAATGATGAGGTGCCTAACCCAAGGTTTCAAGGTGGAAATGGTGGGATGACTAATCTTAGGTGCCAAAAGTGTGGGAGGAATCATAATGGCAAATGCCTGAGGGATTCGTATGCTTGCTATGGGTGTCAGATTGTAGGCCACAAGCTTTTTGATTGCCCTTTTGCTCAAAACAAAGGCAACAATAGTTGTCCTCAAGGAAAAGGTGGTTATGTTGATCAAAAGGCTCAAGGTGTTCAACTAGAAAGTGTTCCACATCACAATCAGTTTTATGCTCTTCAAGGAAGGCAAGGAGTGGATGAGGTGCCCGATGTTATTACTAATATGTTAAAGGTTTTTATTATGATGTGTAAGATTTATTAAATTTGGGTTCCACTCTTTCCTTCATTACTCCTTTTGCTGCTACTAAGCTTCATGTGTGCTTCGAATTGTTGTGTGAACCCTATGAGATGTCTATCCCTGTTAGTGAGTCCATTATTGCTAGAAAATTCTATAGGGTTTGTCCCATGTCTATATTGCATAAAATCTTTCCTTGTGATTTTGTTGAACTCGACATATTAGATTTTGACACTATTCTTGGGATGGATTGGTTATATGCATATTAGCTTCCATTAATTGTAGAAACCATAAAGTTAGGTTCTAAATTCCTAATGATCCCATGTTTGAGTGGGAAGGTCATGATTTCGTGGTTAGGGGTAGATTCATCTCTTGTCTTAAAACCCAAAAGTTGATTTCTAAGGGTTGCATTTACCATCATGTGAGGGTTAGGAATGTTGAGTCTAAAGTCCTTCCTATTAAGTTGGTTTCGATGGTCAATGAGTTTCTTGATGTCTTTTTTGGGAGCTTCCAAGTGTTCCTCCAACAAACTAGTAGACCTCCTCCCTGATGCATAACCCATTGTCGTTCCTCCTTACCGTATGGCCCCGGTGGAGTCAAAGGAGTTAAAGGACCAATTGAAAGATTTATCGGAGAAGGATTTCATAAGGCCTAGCAAGTCACCTTGGGTTGCACCGGTATTGTTTGTGAGAAAGAAAGATAGCTCGCATAGAATGTGCATTAATTATTGGCAACGCAATAAAGTCACTATAAAGAACAAGTATCCTCTCCAAAGGATAGACCTATTTGATCAACTACAAGGGTCTAGGCATTTTTATAAGATTGATCTTTGGTCCAGATACCACCGAGTAAGGGTGAAAGAGTATGATATTCCCAAAATGGACTTTCGAACTAGGTATCAGCATTTTTAATATATGGTGATGTCATTTGGTTTAACTAATGCACGGCAGTTCTTATGGATCTCATGAATAGGGTTTTAAACCCTACATTGATATATTTGTGATAGTCTTCATAGATGACATATTGATTTATTCCCAAAGTGAATAATAACATGTAAAAATCATTTAAGGGTGGTGTTGCAAATTTGGAGGGATGAAAAATTATTTGCTAAATTTGATAAATGTGAATTTTGGTTAGACGAGGTTGCATTCCTAGGGCATGTGTTGTCGAGTGATGGAATTAAAGTGGACCCTAATAAGACAGAGGTGATAGGGAATTGGCCTAGGCCCTTGAGTTCAAACTATATTAGGAGTTTCTTGGGTTTAGTGGGATACTACTGGAGATTTATGAATAGTTTCTCTTCTATTGATTCCCCTATGACAAGATTGACACAAAAGAAGGAAAAGTTCATTTGGACCAATGAATGTGAAAGAAGTTTTCAAACTTTGAAAGACAAGCTTATCTCCACTCCTATCTTAGTTTTATCGGAAGGATTAGAAGGGTTTGTGGTTTATTGTGATGCCTCAAGAATTGGTTTGGAGTGTGTATTGATGCAAAATGGCAAAGTTATACCATATGCTTATCGGCAACTAAAGATTCATGAGTGCAATTATCCCACCCATGATCTTGAATTAGCGGTCATGGTGTTTGCTTTGAAAAATATGGTAACATTATTTGTATGGGGTTTATGTAGATGTGTTTACCAACCACAAAAGTCTCCAATATGTGTTCACACAAAGAAGTTTTAATTTGAGACAAAGAAGGTGGCTAGAGCCCCATAAGGATTATGACATGAGTGTGCACTATCATTGCAGCAAAGCTAATTGTCACGACCCAAGCCTAGGGCCTAGACGTGACACGACGAATGGGGAACCTGAAGTAACCCCAAATAAGCCTCTTAGCATATCAATCACACATCCTTGGTCACAGAAGTAAAGTAACAACAACAAGATATATAAATAGGGGGAAGGGAACAAAGGAAAATCCTTGATAATCATAAAATGTTCAAGAGTCAAGCTCATAGCATAAGTACATCAATTGTTCAACAACACCTCTAGCATAGATTGGAGCGAGGGCCCAGACACTCTCTAGGCTAACCCTCATAATAACAAGTGTTCAATATGAAGAAGTCTCAACATAGCAAGAGTAGTAAAGATAGTGTCCTCGAACTTGAGGACTCACCAAATCTTATCTCCAAAGCACCGAACTAGCCACGTTGAGGAAGATCAAAAGGCGCTCTGATTCCTACATGGTAACATCATGTAGGCATAGAATATGCATTAGTACATTTAAATGTACTAAGTATGTAGGATGCAATGCAATAAGACATAAGCCAATATATCCAAAATACATAACCATAAGCAATAGATAAATATAATATCAATATGGCATGCATGATCAACGCTTGAAGTAAAATATGCTTGTAAATCATATAGCTTGTATAGAACATAATACACATGTGGGAAGAAACCATAATCATCATAAACCAAGCAACTACTACTTAGAATCTAAGGCATGTCACCCCCTTGGAAGGTGATTGAGGTATCCACCCCTCAACATGGTGATTGGGCATGTCACACACACACCCCAACAACGTGATCGAGCTATCCACCCCTCTACATGCTGATTAGGCATATCACCCCCAATAAGGTGGTTGAGGTATCCACCCCTCAACATAATGATTGGGCACGTCACCCCTCAACAAAGTGATCGAGGTATCCACCCCTCAACATGGTGATTGGGCATGTTACCCCTCAACAAGATGGTCGAGGTATCCACCCCTCAATGTGATGATTGGGCATGTCATCCCCCAACAAGGTCATTGAGGCATGTCACCCCCTCAACAAGGTGATTGGGCATGTCCCCCCCCCCCC
>JAOTQJ010145052.1:0-35107 GCA_025642045.1 Solanum sejunctum | reverse complement strand
ATCACTAGTATTCATGATTGCCTTATGGCTCAGAGCATCGGCTACCACATTTGCCTTCCCCGGGTGGTAAAGTATATGAACATCATAATCCTTCATTAGCTCTAGCCACCTCCCTATCTTAAGTTTAGGTCTTTCTACTTTAAGATACATCGTAAGCTCTTATGATCAGTATATATGTCAACGTGAACCCCATACAAATTGTGGCGCCATATTTCAGAGCAAACACAACCGCTACTAGCTCAAGCTCATGTGTTGGATAGTTTTTCTCATGTGGTCATAGCTATCTAGGTGCATAAGCAATTACCCTACCATGTCATGTCAGTACACACCCTAAGCCAAGTCATGAAGCATCGCAATAAACTGCATACCCCTCGGTGCCTTTTGGATGTGCTAGCATAGCTACAGAATTTCAGCTCCTAGAAGCTCCTTTCACATGCATCATTCTATTGAAACTTGGTTGCCTTATGCATTAACTTTGTTAGAGGTGCAAAAATAGAAGAAAAACTTTCAACAAACCTTTTTTAATAACCTGCGAACCCTAGAAAGCTCCGAACGTCAGTGGGTGTCGTAGGCCTTGGCCAATCTTTCACAATCTCTATCTATTGTGAATCAACCCTTAATCCCTCATCAGACACAATATGACCCAAGAATGCCACTGATTTTAGCCAAAATTCACATTTAGAAAATTTGGCATACAATTGTGGATCACGTAGAAGCTGTAACACTTGTGGTGAGTGATTTGTGTGGTCCTCTTTTGATCATGAATATACCAAAATGTCATCTATAAATACTATCACGAACACATCCAATAATGGCTTACATACCCTATTCATCAGATCCATAAATACTACTCGTGAATTCGTTAGTCCAAATGGCATAACAAGAAACTCAAAGTGACCATAACTTATTTTGAAAGCAGTCTTAAGTATATCTTTTCTCCTTCACCCTCACTTGGTGATAACCTGATCTCAAATCAATTTTTGGAAAGCATTTGGCACCCTATAACTGATCAAATAAATCGTCATTCCTGGGGAGGGGGTATTTATTCTTAATTGTCACCTATTCAATTATCTATAGTAGAAACACATTCTCAAGGTGCCAACCTTTTTGCCTATAAATAAGATTGGAGCACCCCAAGGGGACACACTAGGTCTTCTAAAACCCTTCTCTAATAAGTCTTTTAACTGCTCTTTTAATTCACGAAACTTTGTCGGGGCCATTCTATATAGAAGTATGGAAATAGGTTAAGTGCCTGGAATTAAGTCAATACCCAAATCTATCTCTCGTTCTGGAGGTAAGCCTGGAAATTCTTCGAGGAACACATCAAAGAATTTATTCACTACTGAAACTGATTGAAGGGTTGGTGATTCTGCCTCCATGTCCCTCACCCTAACTAAATGACATATATAACCCTTAGATATTATCTTTCTAGCCTTAAAATGATAGATAAACTTACTCTTTGGTGCCCCAATATTGCCTTCACATTCAAGAACTACCTCATTTGGAAAGTGGAAGTATACTTTCTTAGTTCGGCAATCTACGGTTGCATAGTAAGAAGCTAACTAATTCATGCCCATTATAACATCAAATTCCACCCTTTCTATCTCAATAAGGTCAGCCAATGTGTCACGATCAGAAACAGTTACTACAGAGTCATAATTAACCCTTCTAGCCATAATAAATTCAGTGGTTGGTGTGGACACTTCAAATGATTAGTTTAATAATTTGGGTGTTATCTTCAGCTTCCCAGCAACTACTGGGGTAATGTATGATAGTGTAGAACTAGGGTAAATTAATGCATATACATTATGTGAAAAGATGGACAATATACCTACGACCACATCAGGTGAAGCTTCCAAATTTTGCCGACTCCCTAGAGCATAGGTTTGATTTTGGACTCCACTAGAGCAAGCTGCAGTCTAACACCTCTATCGTGACCCATAGGTGCTTGTTGACCCCTACCTAATATAGGAACTGACGATTATGATGCAACAGCTGACCAGTAGATTGTGCTATATCACCCATATGCCTCCTCGGGCAATCTTTTATCATATGGTCTAGCGCACCTCACCAATAACAAGAGTATGTCCCAACATGATATTTACCTAAATAACTTCTTCCATATTATTTATAGGGTTGCCTAGGAGTCATTTGCTAGCCTGCCAAATATCCTATTGTCCGCACACCTTGTCCCTCACCTCGTTAACCAAACTGATTGCTTCTAGACCCTTGAAGTTGTGGTGGAGCACTGGCTACAGAGTAGGAAGATGATGGCCTAGGCGGTCTATTAGAAAATCGAGTCCTAAGCTCACCATAGGGTGGTATAAACTACCCAGTAGACTTGGCCCTCTTGGACTATGCCATTTCCAACTCATATGTCCTTCACATTTGCCTCTGATCCTCCAATTTCTGCGCAAAAGCTTGCATTCTCTCTATATCCATGTCTTTGTTCAAGGAAGCAATGGTACAGTATATGACTAGATACGTATCCAATCTATCCATATATCAATGCACTCTATTTGCCATAGTAGCAACTACATTAGGAGCATACCTGGCCTGGGAATTAAATTGAAGGCTATACTCCCTCACACTCATATTCCCTTGGTAGAGATTCAAGAACTTATCTGTACGGGCCTCTCATATCTCTAATGGCAAGTAATGGTCAAGAAATGCCACTTTGAACTCCTTCTAAGAAGTTAGGGGTGCATCTATACCCTTAGATTGCTTCCAAGTTTCATACCACAATATAGCCACACCCTTCAACCTGTATGTCGCTAACTCGACAGCTTCTGTAACACTCACATGCATAACATCTAAACTGCGCTGAATCTGATCAATAAAGTCTTGGGGATCTTCATTAGGATCTGACCCAGTAAAGGATGGAGGGTCCAAATTAAGGAAATCATGTATCCTAATGCCAGATGCCCTGTTCATACCACCTATACCTGTATCTGGACCTTCCTGCCTTTGACCTTGGCTAGAAACTATATGAGTCAATAGTTGGACTGCATTTTTCAGATCCTACATGGTAGTATCAATAGGTTCTTCTAGGGGAATTTCACTACTTTTGAGTTTATCTGGAACTAGAGGAGTTGGAGATGTCTATGACGGAGACTTCTCTTGAACCTTATTTCATTATCTCACCTGACTGTGTATACCAACCACCACTTCTACTCAGTTCCCTTTACCTTCGTTTTGCATGGTTTTTGTCATACTTACTGTCCAAAACAATTTAGGAGTTAGACATAGTGCACCTATTACACTTGGTTCTATGGTACGATCTAAAGAATGAAAAGAAAGTAACAACTCCTAAATGCCACGTAGCCTCCTGCTAATAAATGTGGTGCACAACACATTATTTAACAAGATTTCACAAAGACACGGCTTTGTAGACTCCCTAGGATGACCAACTCTGATACCACTCCTGTCACGCCCAAAAATCCCACTAAGGCAGACTGGCTCCCATTGTTGATAAGGCTCGGGAGAACCAACTTGTATCTACGCACTTTCTATAGATATTATAATGGATTCCTACGTTTAACATGCCTGTAAGAAAGTGAAAAGTGATAACAAGCAAAAAGGAGATACATATGGCTAGGCCATTTAGGTCACGGTGTTTAAAGTATGAAACATGAGCACACTTTAATTTATATAGTCTACAAAGCCTCTAGATAAAGAAAAGTACCTGATAAGGGTCAGGACAAGCCCTGCCTCGACTAACTATAAAATACAAAATATAAGCTCTCGATGCTCAAAGCCCGAAGCAACCTGGAGTTTGGTAACAACAGTTAGATATCCTGTACTCCTATTTGGGAGATCTACTAACACCTATACCTACAACATCAAATACAAGTCCTCCACAAGGGACGTCAGTACGAGATAATGTAGTGAATATATAAGGCAGGAAATATTGTATAAGAAGTAACAAATCAAATAAGACTATGCACTAATATAGGATAATAGACCATTTTTAGTTATACTGTGGGATCATGTACTTTATGTTCTTTTTATTACTTTACCTTTACTGTATAGTCTGTGCACAACATGTAATATAAATGACCATCTAATTTGTGGTAATCTACATTGGTATCAGCCCTGACTAAGCTTTTTCTTTCACCCCTTGGGCTACCCACTGTGATAGGATTGACCCTGGCTAGGTGATTCTTCCACCTCTCTGGTTACCACCCATCAACAAGCAATATGCTTTATCTTTCAATTACCTTTGAGATGGTTCTTTTGATAGTCATAATATTGGAGCTGTAGCACTCTAGATACAACATATGACATATAAATAATCACAAAAGACAACACCATAATGAAAGGAGTAGGTTACATAAATAATGAAATGTATAGGAGGTAGAACAACATATGAACTTAATTTAGTAGAACGAAGTCGTGTATCTTGGTATCCAAGTATGTATGCAGATTTGAAGGTGACTACATATGGGAGCATACAAACATGTGAAAGAGTTGAGACACAGTTAATAATTGAGTCGGAGTTGGTAAGTGCCTTTATGTTCCAAGGAGGTATCTATGTTTCATGCCAAATAATATGAAATCAAGTAGCCTTACATACCTCATTGTACGATCTCGCTATTACCTCAAGATAACATTCCCTTCATCTAAATCTTTTAATACAACATAGTAGGTGATAAAACCAGCATTAGCAGCCAATAAATCATCTTGGTAGCCCAATCTCATAAAAAAACGGGCAGCAAGCAGATGGTTATAAATTCAAGCGTATTCTTTCAACCTTTCCGCCCCTAATCATATTTCCTAATACACATTCTCATATAAATATAATGTGTAGCCTGTTTTAGTGCCATAACAGTCTTATAATAGCCCATATGGCACAACACATGACAATTCTACACAATATACAAATGGGCGGCATAACGTTACATCCCTTCGCTATATTTTGACGTCCACAATTTCAAACATGTTCGAACTTTAACCAAATAGTCACCACCATATATAAACATAAAATCAGTCCTAAAATAGGTTAAAAATAGTCCTCAAAATAGATAGAGGACGTGAGACCATAGTCCTCAATCAATCAGCCCACAAGTTCCTATTACGAACACAATTACGATATCACATAAGAACTTAATTTCGTGGGCTGTAAAAATGGTGCAACAGCCTTTATACATCATTATAGAACTCATAATCATTAAGAATAGTAGCATACTTTCATAGATATCCAACCAAAAAGAGAAAGGCTTCTAAATTAACAAGAAAATATACAACAACTTTTGGAACACATGTTGTGCAACAATATCAGCAAGCATAAGTAGCATATATTTCTTGTTTGTCATGGCATAAGTATAACAAATATATGGATATTTCCACTTAACTTAGCCTTCAAGATTCAGGTTTCCTTCAAGGACCCTAGAGGGTTGTATTGGTTGCCTTGTGAAGTAAAGTAGAGAGAAAACAAGACTCTTTAGGAAGGCTGAAAAATTGTTTCAAGTGAAATGACTTAAGGGGCTGTTTTTGAGCACTTTTAAAGGGTCCCTTTGGACGACTTTCTCTTGAACTTTTGATGACATATTAGTACATGTTAAGAATCTGGTGATGCAGCATCTTAGCCCTCACACTTGGGCCTAAATGGGTCTCAAAGATGATGGGCCTTGGCTCCCTATTTTTCCTATTTCCTCTTCATTTAGTTTGGGCCCAATTAGTCAAGTGGGTTGTGATGTACTTGGGACCTTTTGATATCCTTAGTGGGCTGAAAATATAGTCCATTTATGATGCCAAAACATGGACTAAAGTTACATACTTAATACAATCTTTATTCATAATTGGACTTGGACAAATTTGATATCGCCTCATATCCGTTTAGCTAGCAATTTAAACTAAGCAAGTAGGTGACTCACCTGCTAGCTTCCTAAGTCCTACACGCACCTCAATTCTCTCACTTTGTTTAGGGTCATGATCTCTTGAATTTGACATAAAACTTAATTACACTCGACCCTCTACAATATTAGACATATATATCGCCCCCTAATTTGAGATTCTAGCACTTTTAAAAATGGGTGCTAATTTGATCAAACCATATCATGTTTTATTTGCATAGTACTAGTATTGTAAGATGTGGGGTGTTACATCCTATTCCCTTAAGAACATTAGTCCTTGAATGTTAGCATAATTGGATAGCTTAACAAAGTTTAAATCTTTACTTACACAAACTTTTGACAACACACTAAGTATTCAATCACACGTACCTATTAGTGTCCCAATTTTTGCATGTTGGACTTCCTCTTTAGCTTCAAATAAGTAAGGCATTTTAATTTCATCGCATTCTTGGCCTCCCATGTTATTTCTTCTTCTTGCTGGTTCCTCCAAAGTACCTTCACTGAAGCTATTTCTTATTTCTTAGCTTCTTAACTTGATGATCTAGAATAGCAATAGGTACCTTTTCGTATGTGAGATCTTCTGTGACCTGCACGTCTTCAATAGGAGTGACACGACATGGATCACCTATGTATTTTTGAATAATTAAGACATAAAAAACTTGATAAACCATTGAAAGCTCTTGGTGTAGCTCTAGTTCATATGCAACTTGCACAAACCTCTTAATACACTGATATGGCCCTATGTAACATGGGCTCAATTTTTCTTTCTTACCAAATCTCATATAAACTTTCATTGGAGACACCTTTAAAAATACCCAATTCCCTACTAAGAATTCCAGTCTTCTCCTTCTAGCATCCACATATGATTTGTGACAACTTTGGATTGTTTCTAGCCACTTCTATGTTACCTTAACTTTTTTCATGGCATGTTGTACTAGATCTGGCCCAAGCAAGGTGGTTTCACCCACTTCAAACCATCCAATTGGCGACCTACATTTATTTCCATACAAAGCTTCGTAAGGTGCTATCTTGATACTCGCGTGGTAGTTATTATTATGGGAAAATTCAATAAGTGGAAAATGGTCTACCCTACTACCTTTAAAGTCTAATGCACAAGCTCACAACATATATTCAAGTGTCTGAATGGTGCATTCTGCTTGACCATCTATTTTAGGGTGGAAAGATGTATCAAATTCACTTGTGTCCTTAAACTCCTTTGGAAGTACTTCCAACATTTGTAGTGAATTGAGCTCCTCGGTCATATATAATAGAGATTGGGACTCCATGTAGCCGACTATCTCTTTGAGGTATAGCTTGGCATACTCTTCAGTAGTATAATCACTCCTGACTGGCAAGAAGTGTGCTGACTTTGTGAGTCTGTCAACTATTACCCATATAGAGTCAAACTTCTAAAATGAGCGAGGCAACTCGGTAACAAAATGCATATTGATCATATCCCACTTCCATGTTGGAAGTTCTATACACCGCGTATAACCTCCTGGCTTTTGGTGTTCTACTTTTACTTGTTGGCAATTTGGACATTGAGCCACAAATTCTGCAATGTCCCTTTTCATGCCTCCCCACCAAAAGATTCCTTTCAGGTCATGATACATCTTAATTGATCCTGGATAGATACAATATCGAGAATGATGGGTTTCTTCCATTATTCGTTTCCTTAGTCCATTAATATCTGGTACATATAATCTATTTTGGCAATAAAGTACTCCATTTTGTGTAATTTCACAGCCCTTTATCGTACCCTGACTCACTTTTTCCTTATATTGTCATAGAACAGGTCCTCAAACTATTTTTCTTTCACCTTTATTACTAATGAAGACGTTGTTGCATTATGTACAATAACCCCTTCCTTTGGAGTCTCAAAAAGGCAAACTCCAAAACTAGTAGTTGTTGTAGATCCTTAGCCACTCCTTGACTTACCATGGCTTGATCACCAGTATTCATGATTGCCTTACGGCTCAGAGCATCTTCTACCATATTTGCCTTCCCCGTGTGGTAAAATATATCAATGTCATAATCCTTCATTAGCTCTAGCCACCTCCATTGTCTTAAGTTTAGGTCTTTCTACTTTAAGATGTATTGTAGGCTCTTATGATCAGCACATATGTTAACGTGAACCCCATACAAATAGTGGCACCACATTTTCAGAGCACATACAACCACTGCTAGCTCAAGATCATGTGTCGGATAGTTTTTCTCATGTGATCATAGTTGTCTAGACGTATAAGCAATTACCCTACCATGTTGTGTCAGTACACACCTTGAGCCAACTATTGAAGCATTGCAATACACTGCATACCCCTCGGTGCCTTCTAGAAGTACTAGCATAGGTGCAGAAGTTAGCTTCTTTTTCAGCTCTTAGAAGCTCCTTTCACATGCATAATTCCATTAGAACTTGGTTACCTTATGAGTCAACTTTGTTAGAGGTGCAGAAACAGAAGAAAAACTTTCAACAAACCTTCTGTAATAACCTGCTAACCCTAAAAAGCTCTAAACTTTTGTGGGTGTCATAGGAATTAGCCAATCTTTCAGAGCCTCTATCTTTTGTGCAACAACCCTTATTCCGTCATCAGACACAATATGACCTAAGAATGCCACTGATTTTAGCCAAAATTCATATTTAGAAAATTTGGCATACAAATGTCGATCACAAAGAACCTGTAACACTTGTCGTGAGTGATTTGCATGATCTTTTTCTGATCTTGTTGGCCACCTCTTCCTAATGGGACCGCATTAGCACCTTGTGGGTGAACCTCCTTGCCCTTGTTATGACTTTTAGGGCAATTCACCTTCTTGTGATCCACTTCCCCACAACCAAAGCATGCATTAGTATCCCTCAAGCATGGGGCTCTATGACCCTTACCACATCTTGGATATATATCATTCGAAACCACAACACTCATACCTTGGTTCCTCTGAAAGTCATTGGCAAACCTATTATGAGCATGAGAAAACCCTTGGCTTGGTGAATTCGGCCACTCTTTTGGAACCTACCCTTCAAAACTAGCCCTCTTGGCCTCATGACACTTCTTTTTCCTCAACTTCTCCCCTCTATTTGTTCGGTATAGGTCATCAAACAAAAAAGTCCATGTCGCCAATCAACATAGCGGACCGACATTCTTCACTCACTAGGTCAGACACACCCATCATGAATTTGTTCATTCACGTAGTAACCAAGTGTGGAGCATATATTGGAAGTTGGTTGAATGTGATGATATACTCCCTCACACTCATGGACCCTTCTCTCAAATTCATAAAATCCACCAATTTAGCTTTCCTAAGTTCAAGAGAGAAGAACCAATTAAGGAAGCCATTTTGAACTCTTCCCAAAGCACCATATAGCGAACTCCATTCTCTTCATTCCATTGGTTGTACCATATTTGAGCTACCCCTTTGAGTTGGTAGGTTGTTAACTCTGCCTTAACATACGACCTAACCCAAATGATAGACAAAATCTTGTAAACCTTATCAATGAATTCTTGAGGATCCTCACTAACCTTCGACCAATGGAATTGAGGAGGATTCATTCTCATGAAGTCTCTCACTGGAGAAGCTGGTGTAGGAGAATGAGGGGCTTGCGTCCCTTGGTTGGTATGATTAGACACAACTTGTACAAGCAACGTGAGAGCCTCTCTAAGCTCTCCATTGGTCGGTTGCTCCTCAGGAGTGCGGGATCGTCTTCCTCTAGTGTTGTGCATGATCTAGCATAGCAAAGAACAATCATTAGGGAAGGAAAGATTATTTCAACTCTACAGCACGATTTAGAACATGAAGAAGGGAAATAATTCCTAAAATATCTCAAAGCCTCCTACTCATAGTTGTGGTGCACAACACAACCATGAATAAGACTTTAATCGATGCGGTGTGTTGGACTCCCAGGATCTAACAACCTAGTACTCTAATACCAAGTTTGTCGTGACCCAAGACTAGGGCTAGTCATGACACAACACATGGGAACTCGAAGGGACCCCAAGTAAGTCTCTAAACATATCATTACACATCCTTAGTTGCTGAAGCAATAAAGTACCAATAAAACATTACAAGCAAAGGTAAAGGGGTTAAGGGAAAACTTCTATAAAATGAACAACAAGAGTCAATAGAGACAAGGCTCATGACATAAAGAAATAACATGTCTAACAACATTTTAACTAGATAGAGATAAGAGAGGGGGCAAAGATAAAGCAATCGGGCTTACCCTTATAGTCAATACGTAATCAAACAAGAGATCGCATGTGACATCCTTGGATTGGAGGACTCACCAACAAGTTTGATAGAAGTCGTATTAGCCATGTGAAGGAGGAGGAGGATCAAGAGATATACCGGTTCTTACATGGTGACAACATGTAGGCATAAAATATGTGTTAGTAAGTTTAAATGCGATAAGTATATAGGATGCAACGTAATAAGAGGTAAGTGACTACACAAAAATGCATAAGTATAGTCAATAAGTAACATATAGCAATATGACATGTATGATCACTGCTTAAAACATGCTTACAAAGAACATAACACATGTGCAAGTAGTGACCACTAGATATTGGTGGATCGTCACACTCTACCACCTTTGGTTATTGTGGTACTAACCCCATCAATAGGTTGGTGGAACATCTCATCCTACCAACCATGGTGTCAGAGTACTAACCCCCCAATAGGTTGGTGGATCATGTCACCCTAACAAACAAGGGCCGGAGTACTAACATCCTGATAGGTTGGTGGATCATCTCATGCTACAATTCGTGGTGCCATAGTACTAACCCCTGATAGTTGGTGGATCATCTCAACCTACCACTAGTGGTGTTGGAGTACTAACCCCTCGGTAGGTTGGTCACATTCCAACATTATATAAAAGAATATCATGTACATACATATACATTCTCCTCATCATCATTTCATTATCATTTCATCATCATATAGTTATTCATTTCATAAGACATGCATTGGTCCTTCAATCTCTCAAGAAACCATGTTCGAACATTTTATCAAACACTTAGAGGGTGTGTAGTGCTAGTGTAAAACCATGCAATTCAAGAGTAAAATCATGCTAGTAAATTCAATGTGATTGCTAAAATATATACTTGGTAATACCCTCAAACACCAAACATCAAAAACCTTCATCAAACCTTTCAATAGATCTTAGATTCATAGCTCAAAACATGGTAAAACAAACAAAATTTCATAAGCCCAAACATAGTGTCGAGTAATTTTCATAATGGATAAGACCCATGAGTAAATCAAATTTAAATCATGCAGTTTTTAGGAAAAGAAAGCTTGAGCATCATGGGTGAAAGGAACCTATGAAACAAACCCACATACCTTAGCTTTGGAGATAAACTTGGTGAAGATTGGAGATGGAGACTTGAAGCTTGAAGGGGAATCTTAAGATTCAGATAAGGGTTTGAGATTTAAATTTAGGAGAAAATATTGGATAAGTGTTTTGCTGAGTATTGGGGAAAGTTTAGAATAATATGAGGGTGAAAAATGGCTAAGTATAGGGAACATTCACGTCTGGGGACACATAGGCCTAAGACCTAAAATCCTTAGACCGTAAGACAAATAATTGGGCATAATTTATATAAGTCCATAATGTGGACCTATCATGGAGGATAGATTTAATTGGTCTGCGATAGCTGCATGTTGTGGCACTATTGTAGATCAATTTTGGAAATCAAAATTTTGGAAATTTGAAATTGCTATTCGTTTGCTCTAAAATTAGGGTTAGACCCCTTTCCTCCTAATTTTTGACTCCCCTAACAAGAATATGATGTCGAATATTTGATATCATATACAGATTTTACGATATATAGAAATTATAATTTCAGGCACTTCCGAGGCACATTTTCAAGCACTTTTTAGGGTCATTTCAATCACACCCTTCATGGTCGACACTTTCAAATACACCCAATCATTGACCTCAAGCTCTAATTCTCTTCTTCTGACATCTGTGTAGGATTTCTGTTGACTCTATGCAGTCCTCAACCTTTCTCGAATAATTTTCATTTTTTTCACAGCTTGGTGAACCAAATCCTATCTAATCAACTCCGTTCACCTACTTTGAATGATCCGCTCGGCGATCTACATCTCCTCTCATAGAGTACCTTATATGGGGCCATTTGAATGCTTGAGCAGAAGCTATTATTGTATGCAAACTATATCAAAGGCAAGTGATCATCCCAATTACCCTTAAAAATTAATGACGCAAGCTATCAAAATATCTTCCAATGTTTTAATAGTACATTCTACTTGACCATCCATCTAAGGGTGGTGAAACAACCCCAAAAAGTGCCCCAAAACGTGCCTCAAATGCCCAGAATTTCAATTTTCATATATCTAAAAATTCATTCATTATTTCAAAAATTCGACTTCATATTTGTGATCAGGGAATCAAAATTAGGTGTAAAGGGGTCTAACCTTAATTTAAGAGCGAAAGAATGGTAATATAAAATTTTAAGGGACGATTTCCAGTGAGCTATTCGTGATGCTTACGCGACGCGTTTTGGGTGGGCTTTAGTACAAATCCCTCTCCATGTCCTTTCAGAAATGTGGAGATATGAAATTTCGCCTGACAATTTTTCTTGTACGACCCAAAATATTCAATGTGTTGGCCTAAGTTTCCCGAATATGTTTTTATGTAAGTCTCCATTGTCAACCTTCACCAAGAACTTCTCCAAAGCTAAGGTATGTGGTGTTGAACCATTGGGTCCTTCCACCCATGGTGCCTAAGCCTGCTTTTTACTAATATTGCATGATTTAAAGTTTATCTTATATGTGTGTCTTGTATATTGAGAAATTTACTGTACAGTGATTTTAGTACATAAAAGTTTGGTTGTTTTAACATGTTTTAAGCTTCAAATATTGGATCTAATATTAGATTTGATAAGGAGTTTTAATGTGAATGTCTTGGGGGTGTTGTTGCCAGGTATTGATTGATGGTTTTACAATAGATTTTCTTGCATTATTTCATCTTTAAATTGCATGGTTTTTTACCCCCATTACATACCCCTAAGGTGTTTGTTAAAATGTCTGGTTATCATTTCATGAGGAAATGAAGGTCCAAGGCATGGGATATGATATGAATGATGTTATGATAATGAAATGAACTTATGTATATGATTATTCCTAGATAAAATGTTTCACTAAAGCCTATGATAAATTCTATATAAAGTGTTGCATAAGACCATGCCCGATCCGGGGGACAAGAGCTCGGGTAACCATGTTGGGGGTTTATACTCATCAGTCATGCGAGGGATCGATACTTCTTCACTATATTATTAAGGTGTGATTACCATCAAACATGTGAGGGGTTTATACCACACAACCACCAAGAGGTTTATACCTCGAATAGCTAGCTTGGTCTCTTCTACAGATATGATATTCTATATTAGTATGGATAACTAAGCATGTTTTACTTATGCATTGATCATACATGTCATATTGTTCTATTATGCCTATTGACTATTGTTATACATGTTGACTATTAAGCTTATCTCTTGTTGCATTGTATCCTATATACTTAGTACGTTCAAACGTACTAACTCATACTCTTGCCTACATGATATGACCATGTAATAACCGATGCCCAAGTTGATCATCTTCCCCCTCCATGTGGCTAGATGGTGCTCTTCCAAGCTTGTTGTTGAGTCCTCTATTTTGAATACATTGGTTTATTTTTTTCTTCTGATCTACGTATTGAGACACTATCCTGTATTCTACTTGATTATGAGGGTGAGCCTAGTTACTTTGTCTTGGCCCCTGCTCTATCTATGTAGGTAGAGGTGTTTTTTAGATAAGTTATATATTTATGACATAAGATATGATTACTTGTCTCTTGATCTTAATGTGTTGCAAAACTTTCCCTTAGCCCCAATACCCCATTCTATTCTACAGGTCTTTTATATTCTTCTGCGACCAAGGTTGTGTAATGACAAGTTAAGAGGCTAATTTTGGGTTTCTTTGGGCTCCCCATTCGCTGTGTCACATCTAGGCCCTAGGCTTCAGTCTTGACAAACTTGGTATCAAAGCACTAGGTTGATAGATACACAAAGTCCAACACACTACGTCAATTAGAGTCCTATTCAGTATTATGAAGCATTCTTTTTTTGTTAGCCGACACATTATTTCCTTTTGTTTTCTTATTTCTCCACTAATCACCTCATTTTCATTACTTTACTACAACATAAGCCACCCTCAACTTAGGCTTTTTAGCCTAAGGTGAAGTATGCAATATCCATTCCTTAAACTAGGGCCACTTTTGGTAGCCACCCTTATCCTGTTTTTTGCCTTCATCAAGGTTCACATGTTTAAGGATAGACCAAAGCTAAAATAAAGGTATTTCACAAAATAAGGCTAGGCTAGCTTGGTATCAATAAAGAACGAGTACATGTAAAGCTCAAAACATTGGGAATAAGGGCTAAATGGTAGGTTATTTAGATACAGTGGACTAACCTAAAGAACAATGGCCTATGATCCTTTTCTAATCAACCATGATCTCCAGTCCAATCTTAGAGTAACAAGTCAAGTTTTGAATCAGTATAAAATACATGATATGGCAAAATTAGCTCACACACTCATGGCATAGCATACACAATCAACATAGACTAATAGATCATGCTTCAACAATCAACTTGCCTTCTCTTTGTCAGAACAAACATTGCCAGATTAATCATGTGCAAGATTACAATGGTAACCAACAATCCCCAAAAATTTTGAGGGTACCTAATTTTTCAAAACATTCATAAAACCATTCAAGATTATCCATATACCAAAAGTAATACTCACTATATATCTACAAATTATCTATAACACCTAAACATGCTGATTCAACAGAAAATAGACACATCCACAAGGAGAAAAAAACACGACAAGAAAACCTTGGGATCAAAAATAGGAAAGTTATGGACTAAAGGTTACTCAAAATTTACCCTAGTCCATAATTTCCCACACACAGCCAAAAGATGGTACTTTATCCTCAAAGTATATATATATGTATAAGCTTTAAAAATCAAAAATTAAAACCAATCCTCTAACATATTAGATAAAAATCAAACATCCAAAATAAAACATCCATAAAAATAACAATAACAAAAAATTGTCTAAAGAAAACCATAATGAGAACAAAGTATCCAAAAGAATAAATAATGATAAGGGGTCAAAAGTATTAAACACATGATGCTCAAGTACGATAATCCGTCTAGTCCTAGTCTCTCTATCTTCCTTGGTGGTCTGGGCTATAGTGGTACCCGAGCTACCAGCTCCTTGTACTATTTGCTGCTCTTGATCCTTCCTAATCACCTCCATAACCAAGGACTTTTGCACCACCTTATCAGTAATTTGCTTCTCCAGCTCTGCCACCTCATCAGCTATCCTAGGTCTCTTCTGGCTTACATCTACATTGTCACTCTCCATGGGCCTCTTCCCATGGGCATGCGGGCGATCATCAAATAAGTAAATCACATCATCACCCTCTAGTGCGAACTCCCAGACTTCTATTACTGCTGGTAATGTCTTTATTAGATTGGCCTTAAACTTCATCAACTCATGCTTTGCGGCAGCTATGTGATTTCGTCATGCACCATCAAGACTCCTTTAAAGCTGGTCCTGAAAGGCATTGATCCGAGCATCAAATGCAGCAAATCTCTGATCTATAGTATCAATAGTGAATGCTCTGGACCTCTCCTCCCAGTCATGGACCATCAGATGAACCCATAGCTTGATCTGGTACATCAATCTGCTCAGATGGAGCTCCATCTTTGCTAACTTGCCAACAAATCCTGAAGAGCAAAAGCAAATGTAAGAGCATAGTCTGCGGAGGCAACTTGAGTAGTAGAAGGTGATGGTGTAGATGTATCTGAGGATGGCATCGCCTCATTATCAACAATTGGAGGTAGCTCTGATGCAACAGGAATGGAGCTGCTAGTAGCTGGATTTGACTCCTGAGCATGTGGCTCTAGAGGAAATGGATCTAGAATATGGAAGAAGTCGTTCGTGTAAGGCTAACAGATTGTCATCAGCCTTAATTAGACTGGGATCCATGGTATATAGGGCCTCTATATATAGGTCTAGGTGGAGGGAGACACGTACTCCTGCCTTATTGTATAGTTTATGTATCAATACGGCAACAGGCAATGAGGTCTGATTCTATATAGTTGACTCATATATCTGTTCTGCCATAAGTAGAGCCCAATCTATATCTTAGTTAGCTAAGATACTGGCTAGCAGCACAGTCCTCTCTAGAGTGATCACATTATCCATGAAAGTAGGACTAATACATGAATGTATAATGGACCATTAACACTTAGCCGAAAAATGAAATATGAGACTTCACTATTGGATCGACGTGGTTTGTGACCCAAGTAGGCTCAGCATGTCTCTCACAAATCAGACTAGCTATCCACCTAGGGACCTCAATTTTTAGGTCCACATTCTTCTCACTCATTGCCCGCCTTATCTTCTCTATCATATCATCATTATCTGCGGCAAAGCATGGTAACCTATAAGGCGGCCTAAATTGAACCCTCCTGATTATCCTCTCAGAAATATCGACTAGTGGACACTAGACTAAGACTTCTCACAATTTGGACTTCTCCATAGCTTTCTTCTACCTAGAAGATCATTGCAAATAGTAGCGTCAAAGGCATTGTAGAACTCTCGAACTAGATATAGGGCATACTTGCCCAACCTCTATGATAGCCACCTCAGTCCATGTTGATCAATCTCCGCTTTTATGTCTTGCACCCTACTTAGCCCTGAATTATTTAGCCTCGACTCTTCATGAAATTAGTAGACAGGCTTTCTTTGTTGCTTGAGCTCCAACCCATTGTTATAAATTGCTTCCATCCTTAGTATTCCCCATCTAGTGTTCTTGGGGTCCATGGAGGTGATCGAGGGAACTATCGGAGGTTGTTGTTCAGCCTCCTCATGTTGGGCCTATGATGCCTCACCGACCTAGACTCGGAGCGTAATGAACTGCTATATTACCCATCTTCAGTACCCTCCTCCTCAAACTAGGAGGGAGTACTGACTTCTATTGGGATTGTTGTTGTCCGAGACCTTATCTGAGGTATATTCTCTACAGGGTCAATATGCATAGTCAACTACTCATTTGACCCTTCTAATTGATTATCATTTGATGACTTATCTCTTAACCTTTGACCCAAAGCTTTAATAGCTTCTTTTCTATCCTTCGGAGCCATAGACCTGAAAATTACATTGCAAACCCATAATCAACACTATTAGGTCTAAACAAATACGAATCACACAGAAGAAAAGAGAAACAAAAACCAAGAAAACACCAAAAAAAAATTACTGAATAAACTACAGATTTCAAGGTATGAGACATAAGTATGACTCGTAGGGCAACCTACGAGTTATAGTCTGGGCTCATTGCAGATAACAAAATACTTTTAAGCATAAGACAAGTCGTATAAGACCCTCAGTAGGATTTGTAGTGAACACTATGACCCATAAGTGGGTCTTGTATGGTAAGTGTCAAGGTACCATAGGTGTTTGTTGTTCTCTACAAGGGGCAATTACGACTCATAGGACATCTTACGAGTTCTAGGAAGGCCTTATAGCAGGAAAAAACAGGCACTTATAGTGCTTGTACCTTCACCATGAAAATCCCTAATCATTCCAACAAAATAAACAACATTGAAGCAATAGTTAAACACTATCTCAAGCACACAAAAAATCCCATTACTCAACACATGTTGACCCAAGTCAAAACTTATCCCACAAAGATCTACTCATGATTAAAACAATTAAACAAAACTTCCCAGTAACCATCAAGAAATACTCAAGAACAAACAATCCCCAAACATGAATTATAAACACCAACACATAATCATAGGAGTTTAAAGGAGTTCAAAATAAAGTCATACAATAGGTGTCTGAAATGATAAATCATATGCCAAACATACCAATATCAACACAATTCCAATCTCGACATGAATTAACAAATTGATCAACCAACAATCAGGCACTAAACCCATATGATCAACATGTGAACATCACAATCAACCAACAGAGGTGATTTCACCATTCAAAACAACACTAGGGAACTTTAACTAACCAAACACCAATTCTCATATATATATATATATATAAGCATATTCTTAAGGGTATTCTCAATATCATCGTAAACACATAATCATCCAACAATATATTATAATTATAACATGAGTGTGCAAAATTTAACTGAAGAGACAAAAATGGAATAACCAAAACCTTAGAAAAATGGACTAGCGAAAAAATCTTGCTAGACAGTGAGTGACGTGGGATGATGGAAAATTAGATCAGAATAGTAGAAAAGGTTTAGGCGATTCTTTGGGGGGAAGAAACCGTTTAAAATAAGAGAAATTAGGGGACAAATTTATGTTGACCCCTAATATACCCTTATCAGGATGACTTTAAAAAGTTTTTATTTTGGGGCTACGAAACCCCTACTATGAGTTGTAGAGGCTACGACTTGTAGGCCTTGGTCTTATAGTAGACCCACAACTTAGGAAAATTTAGATATCATACCTGGGCACTACTACCCCACTTATGACTCGTAGGAAGCCCTACGAATCATAAGGTTGGATCATAGTGTATGTGCCAACATTAATCAAACACAATTTTCCTATATGAGGCATGACTATGAGACGTAGTGTTTGCTATAGCTCATTGGCCTTATCGAGGCTGCTTCAGATTTTATTTTTCACACTTTCAGCAATTGATTCATACCTACAAACGAAAACTCAAAACATACCAATCTTCAAAATAATACAATTTATTCAATGTCTTAAAAACCAAAACAAACATCAATCTGCTACCTAATAATTCAAACAACCAAGATAAACATAACATAAGCAAAAAACATACAAGATACTTCGGTTGCCGCCCCAAAAACACCTTGTTTAACATCGTGGCTCGACTTGGTCATCATCCAGCATTAAAAATCATCAATGGCCCATACTTCACTCTTAAACTCATTTGGGTGTTTCATTAATTGGCGAATATCAAAAATTACCTTTGCATCATTGACCCTAAACCAAGTTGACCAAAATCCATATCCACCAAGGATCTCCCGGTGGATAGAAATGGTCTTCTAATATAATGGGCACCTCAAAATCAACCTCCCAATCAAGGATTATAAATCAGCGAGAAAGATGAGTTTACCAACTTTTATAAGCACATTAAAAAGTATCCCTTCTGGCTTTTTGATAGTTCTATCTGCCATGAGTAACCATATTCTTATAGGCATAGGAGTACCAAGACCAACCATTTTGAAAATAGCAAGAGGCATTAAATTAATATTTTCTCCTAAGTCACGCAATACCCTTGCGAATTCTACATCACCTATGGTGCAAGAAATAGCACTGGATCCTTCCGCTTTAGGACTAGGCATTTTTTCATGATGGCACTACATTGTTGGAGCTCTTGTGAAAGCTCTCGGCTCAAAATGTGTTTCTTTGTTACCAAATCCTTCCTGTACATGGCATACCCGAGCATCTTCTCCAATGCCTCTAGAAGGGGGATGTTAATTGTCACGACCCAAGATTAGAACCTAGATGTGTCATGGTGCAAGAAGAACTTAAAGGGGCCCCAAACAAGCCTCTTAGCACATTATTACATATTCTTGGTCGCGAAAACAATAAAATAGCATCAAAAGAGTAGAAATAAGGATAACTGGGGCTAAGGGACATCATCCATATCATAACAACAAGAGTCAAGATAGTGTTAAAGCTTATAACATTGTACATGACATATCCAACAACACCTTTACTACATAGATAAGAGTGGGGGCTAAGACAAGCAACCGAGCTCACCCTCATAGTCAACATATACATTAAAGAAAGATAGTTTTAGAACATAGCAAGATATCATAAGCAACGTCCCCAGAATATAGGACTCATAAATAAGTTTGAGTGAAATTGTACTAGCCTTCTCATATTTAGTATACAACTTCTCTTCCCTCAATCTTTGCATCATAACCCTCTGATAAGCCACATGCTCCTCCTCATTATGAGAATAGATCAAAATATCATCGATGAAGACCACAAAAAATGCATCAAGGTAGGGTTTAAAGACCCTATTCCTAAGATTCGTGAAAATAGCCAGTGCACTAGTCAACCCAAAAGACATCACAACAAACTCATAATGCCAATACCTAGTCTAGAAGGCCATCTTAGAAATATCACACTCCCTCACCTTTACTTGATGATATCCTGACTGAAGATTAATCTTAGAAAAATGGCTAGCCCCCTGCAATTGTTCAAACAAATCATCAATTCTTTCAAGAGGATACCTATTCTTGATGGTGACTCTAATAAGTTGCCGGTAGTCAATACACATTCTAAGGGACCCATCCTTCTTTTTCACAAACAATACTGGTGCACCCCAAGGTGATTGACTATGCCTAATAAATCCCTACTCTAACAAGTCCCTCAATTAGGACTATGCCTAATAAATCCCTTCTCTAACAAGTCCTTCAATTGTTCCTTCAACTCCTTTAATACCGTTGGGGCCATATGGTAATGGAGAATAGAAATGGGTTGAGTATCAGGAAGGAGATCTATACCAAAATCTATTTCCCATTTGGGAGGAAGATCGGAAGGTCATTTGGAAAGACAACAAGGAACTCACTTACACCTAGAACCGACTCTATGGGAAGGACCTTAGATTCCATATCCCTAAGCCTCACAACATGATAAAGACACCCCATAGAGATCAAATTATGGGCTTTAATGCAAGAAATGAACCTACCCCTGACCACTACATCATGACTCTCCAACTCAAAAATTGGTTCGTTTGAGAATTGGATCTTGAACCTATGGGTTCTACAATGAATAGAGGTATAGTATGCATGCAACTAAGACATCCCAAGATTAATAACAAAATCAAACACGTCTAACTCAACATGATCATAAGGAAATATTTCATGCAAGATGCAAATGGGACAATTTTTATAGACCTCCCTAGCAATAATGGATGTTCCGATAGGAGTAGACACCTCATATGACTCACTAAACAATTCGAGCTCAACATGGAACTTTTTTGGCAATAAGAGGTGTAACAAAAGAAAGAGTGGCACCTGGATCAATCAATGCATAAACATCATAATCAAAGACTTTTAACATACCGATGATGACATCGAGAACCTCCTCAACCTCTTACCTCCGATTGTAGAGCATAAAACAAACTGTGCCTTGGGGAACCTCCTTGTTGACCACCTCTATCAGAAGGAACCGCGTAGGCACCTTGCCCTTAAGGATGAACGTCCTACCTTTGTTGGGATCATGAGGTTAATCAACCTTTTTGTGACCCACTTCCACACAACCATAGCATGTATTAGTGTCTCTCAAGCATGGGACCTTATGACCTTTACCACATCTTGGACACACATCATTAGGAACAATAACACTAACATCTTGGATCCTTGGAAGTGATTGGCATATCCCCTATTAGAAGCATGAGAATGCCCTCGGCTTTTGTGGAATAGGCCACCCCTTCGTCTTTCTAACTTCTTCTCAAAATGGGCCCTCTTGGCCTTATGACCCCTTCTCTTCCTCTATTTGTTTAGCATAAGTCATCAAATGGGACAAAGCCATGTCACTAATCCACATAGCAGACCCACTCCTCACTCACCAAGTTCAAAACATCCATAACAAATTTATTCATTCTAGATCTTGAGTCGGCCACCAAGTGTGGAACGTATTTGGAAAGTTGGTAGAACTTGAGGGCATACTCCCTCATACTCATAGACCCTTGTCTAAAATTTATAAACTCTGACAATTTGTCTTCCTTAAGATCAATAAGGAAGAATCGTTTAAGAAAAGCCGCCTTAAACTCCACCTATAAAACCACATATTGACCACCTTCTCCTACTTCCATTGAGTGTACAAAATTTGCAGTACCCCCTTGAGTTGGTAAGCCACCAAAACCTTGTAGACCTCATCAATGAAACATTAAGGGTCCTCATCCTCCTTTGACCTATAAAAATTTATGGGATTCATTCTCATAAAGATGCTCACCCTAGTTGCCGCTGCAGAAGCATGAGGGGCTTAGGCCCCTTGGTTGGCTTAGTTAGCCACCACTTGTTTAAGCAAAGTGAAAGCATCCTAAAGTCTCCATGAGTTGGTTGCTCCTGGGGTGTACCGTCTCTTCTTTCTCTTGTGCATGATCAGGCATAGCAAAGGACAATCATTAGGGGGAAAACCATACTTCAACTTCTATAGCACGACATAGAGTAAGAAGAACGGAAATATTTCCTAAACGCCACATATCCTCTTGATCATTGTTGTGGTGTACAACATAACCATGAATATGATTCTAATCGAAGCGGTGTGTTACTCTCTGAGGATCTAACAACCTATTGCTTTGACACCATACAATTCAAGCCTAGGACCTAGAAGTGACATGGCGCAAGGGGAACCATAAGGGAATGCAAACAAGTCTTTTTGCACACCATTACACATCTTTGATCGTGGAAGTAATAAAATAGCAACAAAAGAGTAGAAATTGGGATAACAAGGTCTAAGGGACATCATCCATATCTAACAACAAGAGTCAAGAGAGATTCAAAGCTTATAACATTACATATGACATATCCAACAACACCTCTACTACATAGATAAGAGTGGGGACCAAGACAAGCAACCAGGATCACCCTCATAATCAATATATACATAAAAGAATGATCATCTTAGAACATAGCAAGATATCATAATCAATGTTCCCGGAATGGAGGACTCACCAATAAGTTTGAGTGAAATCATACTAACCATGTGGATAGAGATGCTCAAGCAGGGCTCCAATTCCTACATAGTAACATCATGTAGGCATAGAGTATGCATTAGTATGTTTGAATGTACTAAGTATGTGGGATACAAGGCTATAGATAAGCAACATAATCAAAATGCATAAGATAGGCAAAGAATAAGCATATAACAATATGGCATGCGTGGAAGATGCTATTTAGTAAATCATACTTATATAGAACATCATACATCTGTAAAAAGAGACCCCTATCATATTGGTGGATCATCACACCCTACCACTCTCGGTGATTGAGGTACAAACCCACTAACATGGTTATCAAGTTATGAACCCCTTGACATGGTTGGTGGATCATCACACCCTACCACCTTTGGTGACTGAGGTACAAACCCCTCGTCATGGTTATCAAGGTACAAACCCCTTGACAGGGTTTTCAAGATACAAATCCCTCAACATAGTTACCCGATATGTAACTCCTAAGTAGGTCATGGTTACATTACAACACCATATAGGAGAAAATCATGTTCATACATTCCTTTAATCATCATATAGTCATTCAACTCATAAGACATATATTGTGCCTTCAATTCCTCAAGAAAACTATAACTAGACATTTGATCAAACAGTTGGCAGAGGTGTAGTGCTAGTTTAAAACCATGCATTTTAGGGATGAAATCATCCAAGGAAATCCAATGTAAAAACAATAAATCGATACTTGGTAACACCCTTAAGAAATATACATCAAAATCCTTCATGAAATCTAACAATAGATCTTAGATTCATAGATCAAAACATGCTAAAACAATGACAATTCCATAAGCCCCAACATAATATGCAGTGAATTTCATAATACATAAGAACAGGAGTAAATCAACTTTAAATCATGCAAGTTTGTGTAAACTAAAGCTTGGGTATCATGGGTAAAAAGAACCCATGAAAGAAACCCACATACCTTAGCTTTTGGAGAATCCTTGAAGAAGATTGGAGATGGAGACTTCAAGCTTGAATGAAAACTATAAGATCCGGATGTGTTTCGGGAATTGATTTTGGAGAGAAATATTTGGATATGTTTGAATGAGTATTGGGGAATGTCTTGCATGATATGAGGGTGAAATATGAATAAGTATAGGTATTTTCAACCTTGGGAACACTTAAGACAAGACCAAAAAGTCTTGGAATGAACAAGAAAAATAGCTCAAGAATTGCACTGAGGCACACCTTTGGCGCGTCACGCCTTGGGCGCAAAAACCTCACTAGAAATTAAATTCTTGGGAAAATGAAATTGTGATTCGATTGATCAAAAATTAGGGTTAGACCTATTGCCCACTCAATTTCTCCCCTGTATAAGACTATGAAGTGAGATTGTTGATATCATGTTATGATTTTGGGCACTTTCGAGGCGCATTTATGGGAACTTTTTTTGGGTCATCTCATTAATAGATAATTTCTTCTACATAGAGAAGAAGTATTTGAATATTCCATCCTCCTCATTTATCTTGAGTCTTTGAGGAAATGGTGGAGAAGGTTTTGGGATCATCTTTGCTCTTTCTTGCTTATTCACTTTTCCATTTCGCATCCCATTTCTCTCCTAGCCTTCTTCACCAACATCACTCTTGTCATCAACCCTTCTCATAAGCTTCATCATCAACAACTTGTATTGTGGGATATATTGTGCTTTTACCACTTCTTGACATGACCGCCTTGCAATGTCCATTATTCTTTAAATTTTGAACCATGTTTCTTGGTAAAGTGCC
Source organism: Solanum sejunctum (assembly GCA_025642045.1). NCBI lineage: Eukaryota > Viridiplantae > Streptophyta > Magnoliopsida > Solanales > Solanaceae > Solanum > Solanum sejunctum. The sequence continues at coordinate 10,725 of JAOTQJ010145052.1, read as the reverse complement.
TTTTAGGCATTGGTTCAATTGAGAAGAAACTTGGCCAAATTGTTTCTCTAATTGTTTAATATCCACCGAGTGAGACTCAATCTTTTGGTTTACGCTTGAGATAACTGATTTCATCACTTTTAATGTCTCATCTTAATGGTCGACCTTCCTCAACAATTTGTTGACAGTTTCGTCAATTCTAAAAGTGCTAGATCCGGACTTCACGATGGTAGGGAGAAACATAGGGACTATTTATATACCCATCTTTTCATCCCCGTTCGGTCTCTGGTACTCTTTTCCTTCCATAATAACCACCTTGGTTATCTCTAGACATACCCTCACGATTAAAGTTCTGACCTTGATTTTCGGAACCTTGCCTGTAATAGTCCGAATTGGATCCTTGGGGGTTGTTTCGGAAGCCAGCTGATTGGCTACTCACGAAGCATGCATATTCAAGAAAGAATGGTTCTTTATACATGGGTGGCTTTTGAGGTTGGTAAATCATCACATGAACACTTTCTTGGTTTTGTTTCAATACTAAGTCCATACTTGTGCGAACTTGAGCAAGTTGGTTCTTGATCTCCTCACTCACTTAGCTTGCTCATTGTTGGTGTTCACCACACAGGAAGTTTTAGTAGCAACTCTCTCCCTTTGACACCATGCTGTATTCATTTTAACCACTTGCTCCATTCTTTTTGCGATTTGTGCAAAAGGTTGATCAAGAAGCATGGCTCCCATGATTGTATTGGCACAAGCTTGACTATTCTCGTCAAACGCCTGATAGAAGATATCTACTAAGACATTATCAACAATTTTGTGATTCAGACCTATGCTCAAGCACTTAGTGAATCTTTCCCACATAATACTAAATGAATCACCCAGCAATTGCTAAAAATTATTTATTTGATCTTTGAGCTTAAGCTTCATGGACCTTTGGAAATACCTTTGTAAAAAGTCTCTTTGTAGCTCGGCCCAGCTAGTGATTAAAATTTGTAGCAGCTCAGACAACCAAATAATCGCATTTTCAGTCAATCATAGAGGGAAAACTCTCAATCGAGCAGTATCCATCGAAAGATTTTGTGTACCCATCACACTTTTGCAAACAAATGTGATATTATGAAGATGACTGTGTGGATCCTTCAAAGGTAGCCCTATGAACAAACCATGATTTTGAAGGATTTGTAGGAGACTACTAGACAAAGAAAACTTGGTGTTTGCCGGATGTGGTGGCAACACTATAGCTCCAGCAACTGTCACGACCCAACCCAGGGGCCGTAATTGGTGGCGATAGGGCACCTAGATATACACTCATATCAAATCTGCATTTATGACAGCTAAGGGATTGCACAAAATTTTGACAGAGTTTCCTCTGTTTTTCTAACCAACCCCACCTACAAACAGCAAACCCAACAGTACCAAACATTTCCATATGAACATATGTATATATATAAAGGCGGGCTGACAAGGTCACCACGGCGGCAGAACCGCCCAACAAACACATCTTACAAATGAGATCATACCAACATACGCATTATGGCAGGGACGGCGATGTGTAATGCCTGCCGGGAACAAAACCGTGAGGGGGACGACTACACGTAACACCCCAAAGCGGACAATATATGCATGTGTTGTGTACCAGTTTCCACTGTGTAAATCCGACCTTGTATACGCATTTAGTGCATGGCACCATCGCCTCGGCTCACTTAAGCGAATCCCACATCGGTAGAAGAGGGGGAGTTCCTGGGCTATAATAGTAGAGGCTTAGATCTAACTTGTGAGGTGCCTTTCGGGGTAACCCAAGAGGACAAATCCGTGCGGGTACGCGTGGTGCGTCTCCACGGTGTCCAAAGCGGACAATGCCGCCCAATGTTGGGCTGGGCTATTATAGTTGGTATTAGAGCTGACTCTTGACTCGTCCGGTGGTGGGGCAAACCTCAGTCAGGACGCTGAGTCCCTATGGGGGGTGAGTGCATGGCACCGTCCCCTCGGCTCACTTAGGCGAATCCCACATCAACAGAAGAGGGGGAGTTCTTGGTCTATATTAGTAGAGGCTTGGATCTAACTTGTGAGGCACCTTTTGGGGTAACCCAAGAGGACAAATCTATGCGGATACGTATGGCGCATCGGCACGGTGTCCAAACAGGACAATACCGCACAATGTTGGGCCGGACCATTACAGTAACATCCATAGCCATAGGAAACCTATATTAGTTCTATCCATATTCATTTTCAATGAATGCCCTATGGTGTGGCCTATTTTCTCTTTGTGGTGGGTTTACCTCTCTACCAACATCTTCCTCATGTTGACTAATGGTTTAATTAATCATGACATTCTCATTCTCTTGTGCCATTTCTCTTGTGATTTGGTGGATCACCAAATTGATTGGAACTAAGGGATTGCTTTGGCTCCTTGTGTTGGGCAAACAAACCTAGTATACCTTGTAAACAAAAATCGAACAACAAAAATGAAAGTAATAGTAAAATATAAGAAAATTTAGAAATGAATACTTAAATTAACTAATAGTGAAATCAAGTCAAGAACCTAGTCGTATTACCCAGCAACAGCGCCACAAGTTTTGATGTTCACGCTCCAATAGTAAAGTGATCACTATCAAGTATAAACCTGACCAGAGATTAGGGTCGAATCCACAGGAAATATGGGGTTGACTATTTTGACTCACTACCAATCATTTCAAGCATAAATCAATTATATTCGCTAAAATGGGGTTTTGTTTTTGCAATTTCAAAGTGAAGAACAATTAAAATACACTACTAATGCAAGATGTCAATCAAGTTGAGGGACAACTTGGGAATTATGTTCTCCATGATTTATTAACTCAAATACCTCGGATCACATAACCTTAATTGAGACATCGCCAAGATGGTAGCTTAGATTTTTCCTACGCTCTTGTGAAGGTGAAGGTCGAATTTCACCATGGCACTTGGTAGGCAACCATGGTGTGCCAACTAACCATTACCCATTATCTCAGTCAACCTCCCCTTAGTCAGGTTTGGTTGATTAGACTCACATCAATCGAATCTTGTCATCCACTTCCTTTTTCCTATTCGTCACTACCTTGGTCGAGATTATGATAGTAGGCGAGCTTTGGTGTTGGCTACCATCAAACAACATTAAAAATGAAGGAAAATAGATAATACACACAGATACCCAATCAAAGAAATTCACAAAATCCAGGTTATTTCAAGTCAAATATCCTCATAGGTACCACAACCCCAAGTTGTGGGTGATTTGCTACTCATGGCTAGGGCAAACTCACAAACAATGATCGGCATAAACATGGTTTATAGATTACCTAAAAACAATGAGCAACAAAACCACCTTGATGTTGAAACCACACGCTTGGATTAATGGAAGTTGAATACAAGTGATTTCAAATCCTCCAACATGGGTCTTATAAATTAAAATACTAAAATCTACACTAAACCCTAAAGAAGTTATCTAAGAATATTCAAAGTTTTTATAGAATCTGTAAAGTGTCAAATCACCCTTTCAAAAACCCTATCATTATAAATATATTCTATTTACAAAGAGACCCTAAAAATAAAATATAAAATATAGTTGCATCATGTATGGTTCACAGTTATGACTCATAGGGTGATCTATGAGTCGTAGTCAGGCTTTCAGAGCCCGCACTTGGCATTTTGGACTTGACTGCTAGGATCCACTGTTATGAGTCATAGTCTTATCTATGACTTGTAGTGTCTTCTCATAGTCCATAATGGCGATTCTTGGTCCAAATTTTGGCAACATTGTTTCTGGCTATGAGGCCCCCTCCTACATGTCGTACTTGTCAAGACCCAAGCCTAGGACCTAGACATGACCGGCGAATGGGGAACCTGAAGAAAACTCCAAACAGGCCTCATAACATATCATTACACATCCTTTGTCACAGAAGTAATTAAAATGACAACGATAGTTAAGTATAAACAAGGGGTTTGGGACTAAGAGTTACTTCCATATCACAACATCAAAGAACAAAAGAGTCAAGAATCATAGCATAGATACATAACATGTCCAACAACACCTCTACTATATACATAGGTACGAGGGCCACAACAAACAAACAACTTACCCTTATTGTCAATACATAAATAAAGGAAAGATAGCTATAATACATAGCAAGAGATCATAAGCATCATCCCCTGAATAGAGGACTCAAAAATAAACTTGAGAAAATCATACTAGCCACATGAAGGAGGAGGATGATCAAGTGGTACACCTGTTCCTACATGGTAACATCATGTAGGCATAGAGTATGTGTTAGTATGTTTGAACATACTAAGTATGTAGGATGCAATGCAATAATAATTAGGCATCATAATCGAAATGCTTGATTAGATAATAGATGAGCATATGGCAATATGACATGAATAGAAGATGCTTTAAGTAAATCATACTTTCATAGAACATAACACATGTGTAGGGAGTGACCAATCTTAGTGCAATCCAAAGCCTATCGCCCGCTTGGAGTGGCACATAAGGTACGAACCCCTTCATGAGGTTGTTGAGGTACAAGCCCCCATAATGAGTTAATGGGTACAAACCCCCAACATGATTGATGGAGTACAAACCCCCCAACAAGGTTGATTGGTATAAACCCCAAACATGGTTGATGGATTGTCACACCCTACCACCTGTGGTGACTAGAGTATAAACCCCTGACAGGTTGATGGATCATCGCGCACTACCACCCGTGGTGATCGGAGTGCAAACCCCCCGATAGGTTGATAAGTATAAACTCCCAACAAGGTTGATGGATAGTTGCACCCTACCACCCATGGTGATAGGAGTACAAACCCCCTAATAGGTTATTAAGGTACAAACCCCTTGACACGATTACCCAGCACATAACCCTGAGTAGGGCACGGTCACAATCCAACACTACATAGAAGAATATCATTTTATACATTCATCCCTCTCATAATCATATTTTCATCATATGCATATATATATTTCATTATCATTTCATCATCATTCCATCCTTATTTCATAATCATATAGTCGTCATATACATATATACATTTCATCATCATTTTATCATCTTTCCATCCTCATTCCATCATCATATAGTTGTCATATATATTCATACATTTGATCATCATTTCATCATCATTCCATCGTCATTTTATCATCATATAGTCATTTAACTCATAAGACAAGCATTGGACCCTCAACTCCTTAAGAAATCATAACAGGATATTTTATCAAATATTTAGAGGGTATGTGGTGCTAGTGTAAAACCATATACATCAAAATTCTTCATCAAATCTTTCAATAGATGTTAGATTCATAGCCAAAAACATGGTAAAACAATCATAAATTCATAAATTCCAACATAGTGTACACTCATTTTCATAATAGATAAGACCTGTGAGTAAATCAACTTTAAATAACGCAATTTTGGGGAAATGATGTTTGGGCATCATGGGTGAAAGGAACACACAAAAGAAACTTACATACCTTAGCTTTGAACATGAACTTGATGAAGGTTAAATATGGAGACTTTAAGCTTAGTTGAATTCCTTAAGATCCAGAGAGGATTTTGGTTCTTGAATATTTAGAGAAATATAAAACCAAGTGTTTGAGTGAATATTTGCAAATGTCTAGGATGATATGAGGGTGAAATAAGGCTAATTATAGGTATTTTCTCGTATGCAAAGGCTTAGGCCCAAGACCTAAAAGTATTGGTCCGAACTAAAAAAATGACCAAAATAAGGCATTGGCGCGTTGCGTAAAGGATGCACCTGAATACTATTTTGGGCACACTTTGAAAATTTGAATTTTACCATGGTTGCTCTAAAATTTAGGTTAGACCCACTCTACACTCAATTTTTTCCCCTGAACAAGAATATGAAGTCAGATTCTTTATATCATGCATGAATTTTGAGATATATAGAAATCATGATTTCGAACTCATTCAAAGCATATTTTTGAAAAATTTTGGGGTCGTTACAGTAGTGAGACATACGACTCATAAACAAGCCTCGTATAGCTGACCTTCATTTTTCAAATACATAATTTTGAACATTGTTTCTTGCTACAAGGGCACACTATGACTCATAGCTTGGGCTACGACTCGTACGATGGCTCGTATGTCCTGTACTTCATCAAAGTCTGCAATCTTCTCACAAAATCATGCCGGCCTATATTTTCTATAAGAACAACATATAAACACGTAAAAACAATAAAAAGTCACATTAATAACATGCAAAATCCTATGTTTTATGCATCAAATGTGCTGTACTTTGACAGCACATCAATGTGTATACATAACTCACCCTATCTTGAAACCACTCAATAAATTTTCTATTTCATTCATCATCGGACAAATGTTGAGAATATAGGAATTTGTGCAAACAATCTACAAATTTCAATTGAAGCATAGATCTTAGAAATGAGAGACAACCCTAAGTAAACAAAAATACAAAGTATGATATGAAATTAAAAATCATACTAAAGAAATGGTAGAACTTCAATACAATTCTTCAGTATGTGAATATGCGTTTTCTCCAATTTGTTTGCATCAAGAATATGTTGTTTTGGAGTCCCTAATATTCTTCCAGATTGACAAAATAGAGATAAGCCTTCATCAGATTGTTTTATACCACCATCATAATTTTATTCTGTCCTCTTAAACTTTGTGTCAATGCTATGAAAATACCTTGAACATAAATTCATGTTTTCATTGGCAAGGTACCATCCGCTATATAACCTTTTGGACAAGTCCTGTTATGAATGAGACTTTTCAAGAATTATAACCATTGTTCTGTTGGATACATCCATCGATACTGAACAGGACCACCAAGCTTAGCTTCATTTCTAATGTGAATAGGTAAGTGAAACATGAAATCAAAAATGTAGGAGGGAATACCTTTTTCTAACTTGCAAAGTCTAATAGGAATTTGAGCTTCAATTTTATCTAAGTCATCAATCATTGATACCTTGGCTCCAAGCATATTAAAAAATAAAGACAACTCAATAAGTAGTTCACAAATAGTTTTGCATAACAAGCCACATACTGCAAGAGGGAGCATATATTGTAGAAGAATATGACAATCATGACTCTTTAGGCCAAAAAACTTATGATCTTTCAAATGAACACATTGAGAAATATTGGATGAAAATTCATTAGTCACCTTCAAATTCTTCAAAAAAAGGCATAAATTGTGCTTTTCTTGTAGACATAATATGTAGCATGCATTGAAATTTTATATTTCTCACCTTTTCTTATTAGATGCAACTCTGGCCTAATATTCATTTCCTGCAAATCTCGCCGAGTTTGGACTGTGTCCTTGGTCTTCCCTTTGGCATTCATAATTGTACCCAAATACTATCACATATATTTTTCTTGATATGCATAACATCCAAATTATATCACAACAAAAGAGCCTTCAAATATGGAAGTTAAAAAAATATACTGTTCTTATTCCAATTATCTTTTTGACTATCATATGATATTTTCATACTTTTTTTGGATCCTTTATTAACTTATAACCTTCCGGATCTTGTAACTCAATACAAAACCATTTTTCACATAGAAGCCTTTTCTCTTTTGTGCCATCAACTTACTCTTTATCGTTCCTCCATTTGTGATTAAGAGGAAGATAACATCGATCCATAAAACATTGTTTCTTGCAATTAGCCAATCTAATTGTGGAAGTGTCTTTGTTGCAACATGGGAACGCCAATTTTCTTTTTGTACTCCATCTAGATAAATTTTCACATGCTAAAAAATCATAGATAGTCCGTAACAAAGATCGCAACCCAATATTAGGGCCTATACGTGACACATCAAATAGGAACCCAAAGGGACCCAAACAAGCCTTTTAGCATATCAATCATGTCTCATTGGTCGCAGAAGCAAAGTAAACAACAACAACAGGTATAATAAAAAGGGAAGCAAGACTATGGAACGTCTTTGATAATCATTAAAGCATTAAAGAGTCAAACTCAAGCATAAATATACCATAATATCCAACAACAACTCTAACATGGAATGGAGTAGGGGCCAAGACACTTTTCGGACTCACCCTCATAATAACAAATGTTCAACATAAGGAAGTCTCAATATAACAAGAGTAATAAAGATAGTGTCCTCGAACTTGAGGACTCACTAAAGCTTGCTTCAAAGGATTATACTAGGCACATCGAGGATGATCAAATGGTGCTCCGATCCCTACATGGTATTATCATATAGGTATAGAGTATGCATTAGTACGTTTGAATGTACTAACTATGTAGGATACAATTGAAACGCCCAAAAAATTCCCAAAAATGAGCCTTGAAAATTCCTATAATCATAATTTTTATATATCTCAAAATTCCTAAGTGATATCAAAAATCTGACTTCGTATTCTTGATTAGGGAGAAAATTGAGTGTGACATTGGTATAACTCGATTTCTGAGGATCCCTAGCAAAATTTCATTTTCGCCAACTTTGCAATATCCAACGTGCATCAGTGTTGGCTCCACGACGAGAACCCATCATGGAGTAGTGTTGTGAATTTCTTATTTTTTAGGCTCAGGCTAATGCATTGGGGTCTAGGTCCCATGCCCTCTTATGCATAAAATTACTTATACTTGGCCATTTTTCAACTCTATATCCTCAAAACACTCTCAAAACCCTCTCCAATACTTCACCAAATATTTCATCCAAATTCAAGTGTCCCAAGCTTAATTTTGGATCTCAAGAAGTTTGTTCAAGCTTCAAGTTCTTATTCAAGACTACATCAAGGAAATTCCCAAATTCAAGGTACGTGGATTTCAACCGTTGGGTCCTTTCGTCCATTGTGCCAACCTTTTGCTTTACGATAATAGCATTTTTTTAAAGTTTTATTACTTATGGGTATTACTTATTAGGAATTATGATTATAAATAATGATGATTTGAAACACATGTCTACCTATTTCAAATTTATACTATGAGATAGTTCATTGTGACTATGCATGTTTTGAGCTATAAAACTATAATCTATTATAAGGTTTGATGAGGGATTCAAGCTATCTTGCATCAGGGTTTTACTATGCGTTGGTGGGTTGATTTACATTGAATTTTCTCGCACGATTTCACTCTTGAATTTTATAATTTTTACTTAGCATTACAAAGTGTTCAGTAAAATATCTTGACATAAATTCTTGGGTTATTGATGGTCCATGATATGGTTTATAAGTTAAGTGCCTATATGATGTTTAAGAGATTGTCTGTATGTATTGAATTCATGAAAATTATCTATAGTGTTGCAAGTTGATCACACCTTGTTAAGGGGGTGATATACCTCAACCACTTTGATAAGGAGTGCTATGCCCATCTACCATGTTGAGGGGTTTATACATTAGCCACTTTGATGGGGGTGATATTCCCATCTTCCATGTTGAGGGGTATATACCTTGACCACTTTAATGGGGGTGTTATGAGCGTCTACCATGTTGATGGGTATATACCTTGGCCACTTTGATGTGAGGTGACGTGCCCATATACAATGTTGAGTGGTATATACATTGACCACTATTATAGGGGGTGACATGACTATCTACCAATCGAGGGGTATATACCTTAATCACCTTTATATGGGGTGATATTCATTAGATTCCAAGTACTAGTTTGCCTAGTCTATGATGATGACATATGTAATATGTTCTATATAAGCATGTTTTACTTCAAGCATTGATCATGCATGTCATATTATTATTATACTATCCAATGCTTATGTTTATGGATTTTGACTAGTTGCTATCTTTTGTTGCATTGCATCCTACATACTTAGTACAATCAAATGTTCTAATGCATACTCAATGCCTACTTGATGTTACCATGTAGGAACTGGAGCTCGTCAGGATCATCATCCACGTGGTTATTTTTTGGACATCTTGAAGTTAAGCTTTGTTGAGTCCTCATGTTCAGGGACACTAGCTATGCTACTCTTGGCTATATTATTTCTTTATGTTGAACTCTTGATATTATGATAGTGAGCCCAAAAATCCTATTGTCCCCTGCCCTATCTATGCTAGAGGTATTGTTGGACACGTGATGTAATTATTCTTGAACTTTGACTCTTTTATGATTTATCTTATTAAAGACTTCCCTTAGTCCCTTTATCCTTATTTGTGCTCTATTGTTATTGTTGTTTAATTACTTCTGCAACTAAAGATTTGTAAATGATATGCGAAGAGGCTTGTTTGTGGTCCTTTCGGATTCTCATTCGTCGTGTTACATCTAGGCCCTAAGCATGGGTTATGAAAAAATTGGTACTAGAGCACTTGGTTGTTAGGTCCTTGACTTCCAACATATTTTGTTGATTAGATTCTTGTTCATGGTTGTGATGTGCACCATAGCAATGAGCAATAGGCTATGATGCATTTCAGAAACTATTTCCCTTCTTTTTGATCTATATCGTGCTATCAATGTTAAGGTTTTTCCCTATTGAATTTTCTTTGCTTTGCTAGATCATGATTATTCCAATATGAAGAAGAGCTCATTCACTCAAAGAATAACTGACTTATGAAGAGTTCCAGGATGCTATTACCATATTAGCTCAAGCCATAAATAATCAAATCAACCAAGGGACCCAAGAACCTCACGCTCCTACTCCAGCCTCAACGATGAGGATTTTACTAGGATGAACCCACCGGAGTTCCATGGGTCTAAACAGGATGAGGATCCTGAAGAATTTATTGATGAGGTATATAAAGTGTTGTCTATTATGGGGTTTAACGCATAGGAGACAG
>JAOTQJ010145043.1:0-147679 GCA_025642045.1 Solanum sejunctum | reverse complement strand
TATGTTTGGTGGTAAATTCTACTTGAGATTTACTTCAAGGATCACCCTTTAATCTGGTTTATTTCGTTCATTCTATGCCATATGGTTGTTGTCTTTAGGAATGGAGTCTTGTAGCAAGAATCACATTTGCTTCTGTGTTTTAGTTTATGAATCCTTATTGTGTTTGGTGTTTCCATATATTTTTTTTTTTTAGTTGTATTTAATATATACATCGTAATCCTTATTTTATTTCTTTGCATGAACCTCCGAGCCATTTTCGGACTTTCTCATTTGCATTTTGTTGGGCCATGAAGGCCCACACTTTCGTCTCTTCGGGTTAGACCCTCAACTCATAGTGAAAAGAGTGACCTACTGGATCGTGAAAGTCGAAATAAAGGCCCAAGATCACTTTAACTCTCTTCTTTTATTTTGTTTACGTATTTGTGTTTGTTTGAATACTGACATTTGTTTTGTTATTGGTTTCAATCTAATTAAAATCCCAGCGAGTCAAAATTATTATTTTTGTTTCTTATTTTGAGAAAGTGCTTTTTTTATAAAAAATAAAAATAAAAAAATATAAAAGTGGGGAAGCATATGAAAAATAAAAAATAAAATGTTATTTCATCATTTTAGTTTAGTTTTTGGTCAATTTTGCAAGCTTAGTCAAATGATTCTAGTTTAGTTGAATCTAATCAAATTTCTTCAGATTAAGTCAAAGTCTTTCAAAATAAATTTAAAAAAAAATTAAAATTAATAAATTTTCATCGAGTCAAAAGTTAGTCAACACTTAATCTCCGGATAACCGCATTTAGCGGCCATTTCGAGTGCGTAAAACCTTCTTGAAGTGGAAATGTGAACCCGAACTCGTTCTTTGGACTTAAAAGGATTTTTCTGTTCGATCTTTTTAAATATTTATTGGTTTCCTTATTATCCGCAAAATTAGGTGGCGACTCTATTTTTTTTCTTTCAAATTTCGAGAATTGATTTTTCTCAAATTAATTGAGTTTAAATTAATTTTTGATTTTCGAATTATTTTCTTTTCAAAAAGCCATTTTTTTGGTAAAACAGTTGCCAAGGTACAAACCCTCGACATGGCTATCAAGGTATGAACCCCACGACATGGTTACCCGATGAGCAACCCCTAAGTAAGGAATAGTCACATTCCAACACTATATAGAAGAAAACTATATACATATATTCATTTCATTATCATATAGTCATTCAACTCATAAGATATGCATTAGACCTTTATTTCCTCAAGAAATCATAATTCGGACATTTTATCAAACACTTGGCGGGTGTGTAGTGTGAGTGAAAAACCATGCAATGCAAGAATCAAGCTAGAAAATTAATTTTAAAGCTATCAATAGATATGTAGTAACACTCTCAATCCATATACATCAAAGCCCTCATCAAATGTCACAACTCTTAGATTTATACCTCAAAAAATGCTAAAACAACCATAATTTCATTAAACCCCAAAATAGTGTGCAGTGAAATTTATAATAGATAAGACCCATGAGTAAATCAACATTAAATAATGAAATTTTAGGCAAAAGAGAGCTTGGGTATCATGGGTGAAAGGAACCATGAAAGAAACCCATATGCCTTAGCTTTTGGAGAATCCTTGAAGAAGATTGGAGATGGAGACTTGAAGCTTAAATAAGAACCTTAAGATCTGGATTAGTTTTAAGACTAGAATTTAGGAGTGAAATATTTGGCTAAGTATTTGAGTGAGTATTGGGGAACGTTTTGGATGATATGAGGGTAAAATAAGGCTAAGTATAGGTATTTTAACGCATCGGAACACTTAGGCCCAAGACCCAAAAGCCTTGGACCAAGATAAAAATCATTGATAACAAAATACACAAGTCCTCATCTAGTCTGAGATCCGGACATGACGTAGAGTCAATATTAACACATTCGCAATAGCTGTGCATCGCGGCACAGTCTTAGATTGATCCTTTGCTCTTAAATTGAAATTGCTATTCATTTGCTCTTAGATTGGGGTTAGACCTATTTTTCACTCAATTTGACCTCCTAAACAAGAATATGAAATCAGATTTTCGTTATCGCATGGATTTTTAGATATGTGGAAAGTATAATTTTGGGCACTTTTGAAGCACATTTTAAGATACTTTTTAGGGTCGTTTCAGTAATAGTATCCTGGATCTCTTCATGGGCCACTCCCCCATCTTGAGGAGCTTGAGGAGCGGGATGGGCCTATTGTTTCTAGGGTGTACGGGCTCTTTTTCCTCTTGGAATTGGCATGATCAAGAATAAGATAGAACATTCATTAGAGCAAAAGCCTTACCTTACTACTAAGTCACGACATAGATAATGAAGAAGGGAAACATTTCCTAGAATGCCTTATAGAATCTTACTCATAGTTGTGGTGCACTTCACAACCATGAAGAGAACTCTAATCGATGTGGTGTGTTGGATTCCAGGGACCATTAACAACCTAGTGCTCTGATACAAAGTTTGCCACAACCTAAGCCTAGGACCTAAACATGACACGGTGAATGGGGAACCCAAAGAAACTCCAAACAAGTCTTTTAGCATATTAATCATACATACTTGGTTGAGGAAGCAAAACAACATCAACAAGAGATATAAAAAAGGGAAATAGGCCTAAGGGAAGTCTTGGATAATCATAAAACATTCAAGAGTAATGATCATAGCATATTACATCAATTATTCCATCAACACCATTAGCATATATTTGGACGGGGGCCAAGACACTTTCCAGGCTCAACCTCATAGTGTCAAATGTTCAACATAAAGAGTTAATAAAAGCAAGAGTAGCATAGCTAGTGTCCCCGAACTTGAGGACTCACCCAAAGCTTATCTTCAAGATGCCAAACTAGCCACATGGAGGATAATCGTGAGGTGCTCTAGTTCTTACTAGTAACATCATGTAGGCATAGAGTATATGTTAGTACGTTTGAATGTACTAAGTATGTAGGATATAATGTAACAAGATATAACCCGACATAGTCAAAATACATAATCATAAGCAATGGATAAGTATAATATCAATAAGATATGCATGATCAATGCTTGAAGTAAAACATGTTTGTAAATCATATATCTTGTGTAGAACATAATACGTGTATAGGAGAAGACCATAATCATAGACCAAACAACTATTACTCAAAATCCAAGGCATCTCACCCCCTTGGAAGGTGATTGAGGTACCTACCCCTCAACTTTGTAGTACAAGCATCTCACCACCCGACAAGGTGGTCAAGATACATACGCTTTGATGTGGTAGTATGGGCATATCACCCCCGATGAGGTGGTCAAGGTACATACCCCTCGATATGGTAGTACGAGCATATCACCCCCCGACAAGGTACTTAAGGTACATACCCCTTGACATGGTAGTATGGGTATGTCACCCCTAGATGAGGTGGTCAAGGCATGTCACCCCCTCAACAAGGTGACTGGGCATGTCACCCCTGACAAGGTGTGGTCAACTTGTAATGATATAGATACTTTCATGAATTCAATACATACATACAATCTCTTAATCATCATATAGTCATTTAATTCATAAAGCATGCAATAGATCATCGATAGCTCAAGAATCCTTGTCAAGATATTTTATGAAACACTTGGCGGGTGTGCAATACTAGTTAAAAATCATGCAATTAAGGAGTAAAGTAATGTGAGAAAACTTAATGTAAATCAACTCACCAAAACATGGTAAATCCCTCATGTAAGATACCTTAAAATCTATCATCAAGTCCCTTAATACATTATATATTCATAGCCCAAGACATATATAGTCTCAATAGACAAATCATCTAATAGTATAAGATTGAAATAAATAAAAATGTGTTTTTAATCAACATTTCATAAAAATCCAATATAATTTGTAATCATAATTCATAATAAGTAATACCCAACCATTCTTCTTCTCCATATATTTTCCAAGTCATGGTAATACATGATCATTTCATGAACTCTTTTATGTGATGATATTATGAAGAGATTAATGCTATTTTGCCTTTGTATACACTTACATTATGGGATGCCATAGAAAAATATATGATTTAAATGAGGTTTTAATGATTCCCTGACAACGCTTTATCTTGTTGTAGGTGGGTTACTTTGAATGACTCTCAAATGATTATGTTTTACCCCTCTCATGTTATTTACTTTCAAGTTGCATGATATTAAGTATATGTACATATACTCACTATGTTTTGACCAAAGTTTTGTGCTACATTTCTTATGTTAATGAAGTCCTTATGACAAGATATGTGAACTGTGAATGTTATGAATTTGGAAGGGATATTATGCATGTTATGGGCTATTAGAATATTGTGAAAGATATGATGTCCTATATTTGATATTAAGAAGATTTAGTGTTGATGAGCTACTCTATGATGATATTATAATATTACAAGATATTTGGGTATTATGACTATGAGTATGAATTGAGTATTCCTTAGGGTTATGAGTTAGCACCGGGAGGACCTTGGTAGATAACCATTGTCCTTTAACTATGTTACCGCATAGGTTTGTGATTAGCTAATGGGTCCATATAGCTCTTGCTACATGATTGACCAAAAAAGGTGGTGTTACCCTATGGTAAATGGTAATCAACAACTGAAAAGGGTATAGCTCCCTTATGGACTTCTCTCATACATTAACTAAAAAGGGTGGTGTTCCCATAAGGTGTTTATGGAACGCTATTCAAAATGGGGTAAGTGGCTGTAAGGTGGAGTGTTTGGTTTACCTTGGCAAAGTAGATAACTAGTTGTCCAGTGTGGAGTAAACATCGAGATTCGAAGTACTAGCTTGCTTGATCTTACATGTTGGTTATGGTTCCTTCCCATTTATGCATGACATGTCATGTGATTTGATGATCCTTCATGCATGTTTTGACTAAGCATTGATCCTTCATGTCATATTAGACCTATATCCATTGATTATGATTATGTATATTATTTAATTATGGCTTAAGTTTCCTTGTTGCATTGCACCCTACATACTTAGTACATTCCAAGTACTATCACATACATTTTTCCAACATGATGTAACCATGTGGGATCGAATCCCCTATCATCCTTCTCTTCCACGTGGATAGACAGTTTTCTTGAGGATTACTATTAGTGAGTCCTTTATTTTGAGGACAATATTCACTTACTTTCATGTTTTATTAAGACATGTCTAATTATGGATATTTATCTTTGAGGGTGAGCTCATGAGATGTCTTGGCCCCCATCCCACTGATGATTAGAGGTATAGTTGGATATGGCTATGTATGTTATAATTTTGACTCCTATTATGTTTATGTAACTATTAAAGGCATCCGTTAGTCCCTATTCCCTTCTATGCTTGATTTTGTGATGATATGAAAGTCCTAGGCCCCTACTTCTCCCCATTGCATAAGTCATACCTACCTATCCCTTAGACTTTGTTTGCTGTGTATTTATGTTAATCCTCTTCCCCATAACATCGCCACACCTTGAGTCCAAACTCTTACTTCCCCTAAAATTATGTATTTGTTGTTTAATTATGCTTTTTGTAACCAAGGATTTGGCATGTATGCTTAAGAAGCTTGTTTGAGGTCTCTTCAGGTTCCCTATTCACAGTGCCATGGATAGGCCCTAGCCTTGGGTCATGACACTTTTTCAAGTATGTGAGTCTGATTTGTGGGTACCTTCCACCCACAAAGTTCCTCAATAAATCCTTTTACCTTTTCTTTATGTTCTTAAAAATATTGAGTTGCATAACCATGATTTGAATGATGTTTTTTTGATGTATTTTCATGTATTATGCCTCAAATGAAGTAATGTGAAAATATATAATTTTTTCCTATGATTATCAAATTAGTTCTTTTTATTTCATTATCTAGGGTTCTTCTAGTGATATATGGACTACCTAATCCTAGTTTCAAGGTTTCATATTTTGTCATGGTCACAAATTTTAACATTAAATCATGTGATTTTCAAGTCATTACATAGGCCATCTAGGTTTACAATAATTTCACTTGATATTAAGGATAAGGGATAAAAGTAAGTTTTAAAGTTATGAATATTGCCAAAGATGTAAGCATGTCGCAAAGCTCTTAAGGCTGTTTTATGATGAACCCTCAATGTGAAAGGCCGATTCTCACTTGGGCGGTTTTCAAGCTATCAAGCTACTCATATGAGATTGTTACTTATGATTGTTAGTTACATTACATGACTATGCTTATGTTTTAAAAAGTATTCATGGGATTGACTTTGCATCGAATGAGGATTGAGGTGCGATTGGGTAAGGGAACATTAGTAGCAATCCCTTGCCTTATTAACTATGTGCTACCATAGGAACTCTTGTAGGCTAGGCTACTAGATTCGTGAAAACCCTAATGATAAAGAAAACTGCATTATTACGTTAAGGGAGTTCCACCTACTAAGTGGTCTCCCGTGCTAATGTAGGGGTTAATGTTCGATCCCATTAGTAGCTCACATGGTCATATATGTCAGTTATGATCCTCTCCTATAAAGTTTGTTATTTGATTTCTTCAATCCATCACTTCATATAATACTTTGATTTGATTTATATTGAGCATTATTCATTGATCATGTCTTGCATGTTTCGTACGATGACATTACAGTTTCATACATGGAGACTTCTAAATTTTATGAATGATTGTATTACAATTTTATCCCAACTCAGTCCTGGTCATGATAGCACCTGATATATCCCACCTATAGCAAACCCAATTACCTAATCCCAATGCACCTATCCTAGCTCTCTAATCATGACATAATTGGTAAAATAATATAAACAACCACAACCTACCTAGAACCTGGAAGTCAATTGTACAGAGCCACAGTAAGCACATGTACATACCAATAGATATACAACCATAATCATAATAATTTACAAAAACTAGGAGTGCTTCTGTAAATACAACCCAATACTATACAAGGCCAATGTTTGGAATAAAAGATGGTCATCAAAAAGAAGGAGACTGTGAAGTATCCAGAACTGTCGATGTTCAGCAAAAGTCTCTTGAGTGTTCCTAAAATCCCTTAAAGCTTAGTGATATGGCTAGAAGTTAGACCTGCACCATGGGAATATGCAGAAAGTAGGGGTGCCTACCAAAAAGAGGCATCCAGTAAATATCATTGGCCGACCGAGTGAATTAGTATACATAAAGAAAGCTCAAGTGTAGGTAACTATAGCAAATACAATAAATCAACCCCTGATCAAGGAATGAGAATATCTAAAAAGTTCTTAAAACTCCAACTAAACCAATTAAAGCAAAGTACAACCATACCGATAGACAAAGACTGAGTAGGCTCACGCTGTAAGCATCACCAAACTGAATCATAGCACTGTGTGCGGGTGTAAAGCCCTAAGAGCTATGGTTGTCACCACCCCGAACCCCACAAGCTTGGAAGGTACACCCATGCACAATCTAGCTAATAGAATCACAATATAACCCAATATAGTCACCACAAAATCCTAACTCCTAGAATCACATGATCAAGGTCAAGATGGAAATAGGTGTAAGGCCCTAGTATCTATATCGAGATGCCTCCTGAGCCTCCACAAGACTAGAGGGTAAACCCATGCACAATTAGGTTATGAAGAGGTATGTGTCTCCATGGGTAGTCAGTTGGGTCCTTTAACCCAAAGTGTCATATAACAACCCAAAATCATTCCAACAACCCCAGTAAGTCATAAAAGGTCTGAGGGTCATTACAAATTTCATGCATTATGACATTAGAGTTTGATGTTTTGATTACATCTCATATACTTAGTATATTACAATATACTAATGCTTGTTTTACCTACATGATGTAACCATATAGATACCGATATTCCACCTCCTATACCAGGCATATTGCTAGCTTTCGATGATCAAGACTAGTGGCTTAGTGAGCCCTTAGTTCAGGGACTCCACCTTGTTTTTTCATGCTATGCATTTTGAGATACCTATGTATTTAGAGTTGTCCATAAGAGACTTTTACTTTGTATCTTATTTTCATGTTTCTTTTATTTGAGGGAAACCATGATTATGTTTTGATTCCTGCTATATCATAATGTAGAATGCTGTGTTTGGATGATGAAATCCTTTATTTGAGATGTTATCTTGATTTCTAAATTTCCCTCAGTCCCATACCTCACTTTTAATTCCACATTATGTTTTTAGTTACCTATGAATACTTAATGAATTCTAAGAGGCTTGGGTGAGGTACCCCTAGGCTCCTCACTTGTCATGTTATGACTAGACCTAAGCTAGAGTTGTGACTTTGGGGGTGTGAAGAAAAGGGTGTATTTTATTAGAAAGCTTGAGAGAAGAAAGGAAAATGGAGGGATAAATTATTAATGTCAAAGAGGAAAAAGAAAAAGAAAGAAGAAAAATGATAAAAAATGAGACCCTAAAAAAATATAAAAAGAAATAGTTGCAAGTGGGCACTTGATATCGCCCAAACTATACCTTTGTTTTGAAGGTATAAGCAATCGTTGCCAAAATATATAACCTAACAAAGGTTAGGGTCAAACTCACACAGAAAAAGGTTTAGATTTGGAGTAATTACAAGCAAGTCAAATGAATTAACCTACTTATATCCTAAAAGGGGGCTTGTAATTGCAAGAAATAAATCAAAACTAGAAGTAAGTATTGTGAAACCAGTGAGAGAAATAACTAGAGTATTGCGTTACCAATAAATCCCTATCTTAGTATCACCGGATAATCATACCTTTTGATCCAGGCGAGAGGTAAATTTGACTATATTATTTGATTCATCCCTGCAGTGTGATATTACTAACCCTTACCTTTTGTTCCAATACAACCTCCCCTTAATCCTATTTGGTTGATTAGACAAGAGGGATCACATCGAATCCTATTAATTAATCTCTTTTCCTATTGATTACTACCTTGATTCAGTCAGTAAGAATTAGAAGGGTTCCAACATTGGCCACCATTAAAAATCATTTATGACGAAGAGAATTAATTAGTACATTCATGTATACATTCCAAGAATGACGAATTATATGATTTTACGTTGTTGCTTCTTCATTGTTCTCACAACTATAGTTGTGGATGTAGCTATGCATAGTCATTGAAGATGAAAAAATTATGTTATGGAATAGCATAATTGAACACTTACAATGTTAAAATTAAGAACAAGAAATTCAAAAATTCTCCATAAGAAATCACAAAGTTATATTTTCAATCTAAAAATCACAAATCATGAAGTTCCAAAAATGTTTCTCAGCGCTCTCGTGCGTCTCTCTGTCAAAAAAACCTAAAAACCTATTTATAATATTTAAGTAAAGAATAGGAAAATTGGATTCGGTAGCTTCTACGAACTGGGTTACGGGTCATATAAAGATACACGACCCGTACCTGGGCTTTATGCTTTGCATTTTCAAAATTTGACTTCCAATCTACGAGATCTTCCTATGAGTCATATTCAGACCTACAATCCATATAGGGTTTCATCTGACAGCTCTTCAGAAACTCTTCAAACTCAGATTCTCCAAGCACAAAACCAATCCATGACTCATGAAAACTTCTATTGCTTGTGCAACAGTTTGTGGATGCAACTTCTAAAACTAGGCCCTTCACTGGATCTCACCTACGAAATGTCCCTATGGCTCATGGTAATATCCATGACCAATCGAGTATGCCATAAGTCCTCAAAAACTTAACTTCTGCAGAATTTTACCCAAAATCATGCCAAATCTTATAATCCTAGGAAATAAACATTAAACACATCAAACCCATGAACAACGCTTTGATAACCCACAAAATTCCAAGTTTTAAGAATCAAAAGTGTTATATTTTGACAATACATCAACACCTTCAACTTAAAATTATTGCTTGTCCTCAAGCAACGGACTCAATCTACATATGCAATATAGTAGCACACAGACCTTAATCTAAGGACATACCTTATCTTGAAATCAAGAATAGATACCCATATTAACTCATAAATACATATCAAATAGTTATCAAACACATCAATGCAAATTAATATATATGACAATGCAAATATTAGAAGCAAGGTAACCACAAACAAGAAACAATCACTGAAATAGCCTAGAATCAATAGTATAACTCAAGTGCCCTGATAAAAAGAAGTCTCATATCCCACTCATGATAGTATTTTCAGATTTGATGCTTAGGACTATACAAAATCACTCACACTCCCAACAGATATTCAAACACTATGCTCAATGCTATGTGTTTGCCCCTATACTCAAAACTATGACCTTTAACTACTTGGACTAGGATCACTATAGGACTTTCTTGGCTTGTAACATAGGCTAAGGGGTATGGTGTTTTAGGAACATAAAAAGTGCCCAAAAACGTGCCTCGGAATGCCCAAAATTTTAATTTTCGTATTTATCAAAATTCATTTATTATTTCAAAAGCTGACTTCATATTTGTGATCAGGGGGTTAAACTTAGGTGTAAAAGGGTCTTGCCTCGATTTAAGAGTGAAAAAGTAGCAATTATAATTTTTAAGTGGCGATTTCTAGAGAGCAATTCGCGCCCTAGAGCAACGTGCCAAGGGCACTCTCATGTCTAATTTCTTCTCTGCTTCCTCTTTATGATGTGAAGAGATATATTTCCCTAGTAATGTTTTTCCTGTGCAGTCTAATTATTCTAAGTGTTGGGCCCAAGTTTTCCCAGACATGTTTTTATTTATACATAGCCAAATTTTACCCTTATATCATCCTAAACATTTCCAATACTCCCCAAAAATACTTAGCCATATTTTCACTTCAAAATTCAAGACTTAAAACCCTTATCTGGAGTTAAGGATTCAATTCAAGCTTCAATCCTCTATTTTCAAACTTCATCAAGAACTTCCCCAAAGCTAAGGTATGCGGTATTAAACCATTGGGTCCTTTTAGCCATATTGCCTAAGCTTTTTTTTACTAATATTACATGCTTTATATTGGATTTCACATATGGGTCTTGTATATTGAGTAATTTACTGCACAATGATTTTAGTTCATTGAAAGTATGGTTGTTTTAGCATGTTTCGAGTTCTAAATCTTGGATCTAATGTTAGACTTGATGAGAGCTTTTTATATGAATGTCTTGGTGGTGTTGCAAGATATTGATTTATAGCTTTACAACAGATTTTCTTGTATGACTTCATCTCTAAATTGCATGGTCTTTTACCCCTATTACACCTCCCCAAGTTGTTTGATAAAATATCTGGCTAAGATTTCCTGTAGATATGAAGGTCCAAAACATGAGATATGATATAAATTATGTTATGATAATGAAATGAGATTATGTATATGATTATTCCTATATGAAATGTTGCACTAGAGAATATGATGAATCCTATATAAAGTATAGAATCGATCATTCCCAATCCGGGGGGGTTTGAGCACCTGGATAACCTAGTGAATAATTTATACTTCTCTACCTAGTGATGGGGCGGCATCATCACTAATCTAGATGGGGGTTTATACTCGTCAACCTAGGTAAGGGTTTATAGTTCTCCACCATGGTGATAGGGTGGCATCATCACCAATATAGATGAGGGTTAGTACTCATCCACCTAAGTGATGGGGTTGCAATATCACTAACCTAACAAGGGGGTCGTACTTTGGAAATTTAGCTTGGTCTCTTATACACATATGATATCCTATATGAGTATGGGTTACTTAAGCATGTTTTTACTTATGGATTGATCATACATGTCATGTTGCAAGATCATGCATATTGTCTATTATTATTATGCATGTTAATTATGAAACTTATCTATTGTTGCATTGCATCCCATATACATAGTACATTCAAATGTACTAATGCATACTCTTACCTACATGATATCACCATATAGGAATCGGTGCCCAAGTTTATCCTCCTCTTCCTCCACATGGCTAGTTGGTGCTATTTCAAGCTAGTTGGTGAGTCCTCCATTTCGGGGACCTTGGCCTTTGTTTTATTCTTGCCTTATACTGAGACAATACATTTTATGTTCTATTTTGACTATGAGGGTGCGCCAGTTACTTTGTCTTGGCCCCCGCTCTATCTATCTGTTTAGAGGTGTTTGTTAGGCAAGTTATGTATTTATGATATGAGTTATGACTCCTTGTCTTTAGACATTGATGTTTTGGCAAGCTATTCCCTTTACCCCTTTATCTTACTTTGTGTCTTTTATATACTTTTGTGATCTATGATATGCAATGACAAGTGAAGAGGCTTGATTGGGGTCCCTTCGGGTTCCCCATTTGCCATGTCATGTCTAGGCCCTAGGCAAGCTTAGGTCGTGACAAACTTGGTATCTGAGCACTAGATTTATAAATCTTCAAAGTATAACACACCATGTCGATTAGAGTCTTATTCATGGTGGTGAAGCACACCATGACTATGAATAGGAGGATATGAGACATTTTAGGAAATGTTTCCTTCTAAATGTTCTAGGTCATGCTATAGAGATATGGTGAGTTTTTCACCTAACGATTGTTCTTTACAAAGCTAGATCATACCAAAAACTAGAGGAAGATGTGCCCAATCTCCCGAGTAACAACCTACCAATGGTGATCTCCGGGATGCTCTTACTATGCTTGCCTATGTGGTGGACAACCAAGTCCAACAATTGGCCCAAGCCCTTCATGCTACTACCCTAGGAGCTAGGGTAAAAGATTTCATGAGGATGAATCCTCTGGTTTTCCATGGGTCAAAGGTGGATGAAGATCCACAAGATTTTATTGATGAGATCTACAAAATCTTGAATATCACGGGTGTTGGGCAGTATGATAAGGCAGAGTTGGTAGCATACCAACTAAAAGGGGTAGCCCAAATTTGGTATGAGCAATGGAAGGTTGAGAAGGGGGTTGTTAATGTTGTGCTTTGGGAGGAGTTCAAATCAGCCTTCCTTTATCAGTTTTTCCCTGTTGAACTTAGGGAGGCAAAGTTGGTAGAGTTTATGAACTTGAAACAAGGTTCTATGAGTATGAGGGAGTATACCCTCAAAGTTAATTAAGTTTCAAAGTATCCTTCTTACTTTCAAAGGTTGAGGGAGGAGAGATTGTATGCTAAATATGATAAGTGTGAATTTTGGTTGAAGGAGGTCACATTTTTGGGTCATGTGGTGTCAGGGGATGGTATTAAGGTGGATCCTAAGAAGACTGATGTGATTAGAAATTTTGCTATACAATTGACCCCATCGGATATTAGGAGTTTCTTGGGCCTTGCGGGTTACTATAGAAGGTTTGTGAATGGGTCCTCCTCCATTGCTTCTCCTATGACAAAATTGACTCAAAAGAAGGTTAAGTTTGTGTGGATCGATGAATGTGAGAAAAGCTTCCAAACATTGAATGATAGACTAGTGTCCGCTCCTATATTGTCACGACCAGATGGGCTTGAGGGTTTTGTTGTGCATTGTTATGCATTTAGAGTTGGTTTAGGTTATGTACTAATGCAAAATGGTAAGGTCATTTCCTATACTTCTAGGCAATCCAAAGTGCATGAAAAGAACTACGCTAGCCATGATCTTGATTTAGCCGCTATAGTGTGTGCATTCAAGATTTGGCGTCATTATTTGTATTAGGTGATGTTAATGTCTTTACCAATCATAAGAGCCTTCAATATGTCTTCACTCAAAAAAGATCTCAACTTGAGACAAAGAAGGTGGCTAGAACTCCTTATGGACTAAGATATGAGTGTGCATTACCATCCCGGTAAGGTAAATATTATGGCAAATGCTTTGAGTCGGGTGTCTATGGGTAACCTAGCTCATATGGATGGTGGTGATAGGGAGATGGCTAGATAGGTGCATAGATTGGCTAGATTGGGGGTGAGGTTGGAAGATGTGGGTAATGGTGTTATTGTTGTTGATGGTTCCAAATCATTTTTGGTTAATGAGGTGATATAAAAAAAATATCCAGACTCATCCTTGCTTGAATTAAAGGCCATGGTGAAAGAAGGCAAAATAGAGGTTTTCTACCAAGGGGAAGATGGGGCCCTTAGATACCAAGGTAGGTTGTGTGTGCCATGTGTTAATGGTTTGAGGGAGAGAATTCTTGATGAGGCCTATAATTCTTCTCACACTATCCACACTAGTTCCACCAAAATGTATAGAGACTTAAGGGATATGTATGGATGGGAAATGATGGTGGTGATAGGGAGATGGCTAGAGAGGTGCATAGATTGGCTAGATTAGGGGTGAGGTTGGAAGATGTGGGCAATGGTGTTGTTCTTGATGGTTCCAAATATTCCTCCTTACTTGAATTGAAGGCCTTGGTGAAAGAGGTCAAAATAGAGGCTTTCTCCCAAGGGGGAGATGGGGCCGTTACATACCAAGGTAGATTGTGTGTGTAATGTATTGATGGTTTGAGGGAGAGAATTCTTGATGAAGCCTATAATTCTTCTTACTCTATCCACCCCGATTTCACCAAAATATACAGAAACTTGAGGGATGTGTATTACTAGGGAGGCATGAAGAGGGATATTGCCAAATTTGTTTTCGGTTTCCATAGTTGTCAATAAGTCAAAGCCGAACATCAAAGGCCACGTGGCCCAACCCAAGACATAGAGATTCCTTCTTGGAAATAAGAGGTGATTAATATGGATTTTTTCATTGGGTTTCCCACGACTAGAAAAGGTTTTGATTCCATATGGGTGGTGGTCAATATGATGATAAAATCAGCTCACTTTCTACCAGTTAAGACTATATATGGGGCTGAAGAGTATGCAAGGTTGTCAATACTTGAGTTAATGAGATTACACGGGATTCTTTTATCTATTATATCGGATCATAGTTCATAATTCACTTCACACTTTTGGAGGTCTTTTCAAAGGGGTCTTGTACCAAAGTTCACCTTAGTATGGCCTTCCACCCTCAAATGGATGGCCAAGATGAAAGGACAATTCAAACCCTTGAAGATATGCTTAGGGCATGTTTATTAGAGCTGAGGGGTAGTTGGGATGACCATCTTCCTTTGATTGAATTCGCATACAACAATAGCTATCACTCTAGCATCAGTATGGCTCCATTTGAGGCTCTTTATGAGAGATGTTGTAGATCACTAGTGGGTTGGTTTGAGGTTGGAGAGGTAGCTTTATTGGGATCGAATTTTGTCATAGAGGCTCATGAGAAAGTTAAGATGATTAGGAAGAGGTTAAGGATAGCCCAAAGTCGTCAAAAATCCTATGCTGATGTGAGAAGAGAAGACCTTGAATTCAAAATGGGTGATTGGATCTATTTGAATGTTTTTCCAGTAAAAGATGTAGTCCATTTTGGTAAAAAAGGGAAGTTAAGTCCAAGGTATGTTGGTCCTTATGAGGTGATAAAGAGGGTTGGTAAGGTAACTTATGAGTTGAAGTTGCCTAGTGAAATGAATTTGGTTCATCCGGTGTTTCATGTCTCTATGTTGAGAACATGTGTTGGTGATCCTAAAAGCGTTGTGCCTCTTGATGTTGTGGGTGATTTTGATGATAAATTTAAGTATGAGGAGGTTTCTGTTTAGATCTTGGATAGGCAAGTGAAGATATTAAGGAACAAAGAGGTGGCATCCGTTAAGGTCCTTTTGGAGGAACTAACAATTTGAAAGTGCTACATAGGAGGCGAAAGTGGACATGCAAATGGGGTATCCTCATCTTTTCCACTCCATTCAAGCCTAAGCTACTAATCCTAAGTCCTACATGTGATTTTAAGTATTATATTTTGGTGCCTATGTCATTCATATGCATTCATGTTTAAGTTGGTAAACTTATGAGGATTTTGCCCTTATGTTGAGATTTTTGAAAATGGTATTTTACATATTAGATTGCATTCTTGTTAGGGCTAGTTTGTTTATGATTACTCTTGCCTTGTACATCTCTTTTACGTTCGGAGATGAATGTTCCTAAGGGAGAGATATTGAAATGACCCCAAAAAGTGCCCAAAAACGTTCCTCAGACTTCCCAAAATTTTAATTTCCATATATCTCAAAATATATTTGTTATTTCAAATATCCAACTTCATGTTTGTGATCAGGGGGTCAAAATTAGAAGAAAAAAGGTCTAACCTCGATTTAAGAGCGAAAAATTAGCAATTATAATTTTTAAGTGGCAATTTCTAGAGAGTAATTCACGCGCCTGGCGTGATGCGCCAGGGGTGCACTCATGTGTCATTTCTCATTTGTGTCCTCTCCATGATGCGAGGTGTATTTTCACTGCAGTGTTTTTCCTATACGGTCCAATTATTCTAAGTGCTAGGTCCAAATTTTCCTAGACGTATTTTTATTTATACTTAGCCAACTTTCACCCTTATATCATCCTAAACATTTCCCAATACTCCCCAAAAATACTTAGCCATATTTTCACTTCAAAATGCAAGACTTAAAACCCTCATCCAGAATTAAGGACTCTCTTCAAGCTTCAAGCCTCTATTTTCAAACATCATCAAGAACTTTCCCAAAGCTAAGGTATGTGGTATTGAACCGTTGGGTCCTTTCACCCATGGTTACTAAGCTTTCTTTTTACTAATATTGCATGATTTAAAGTTGATTTCACATGATTTTAGTTCATGAAAGTATGGTTGTTTTACCCTGTTTTGTGTTCTAAATCTTGGATCTAATATTGGATTTGATGAGTGGTTTTAATATAAATGTCTTAGAGGGTGTTGCAAGGTGTTGATTAATGGTTTTACAATAAAATTTCTTGCATGATTATCTCTAAATTTCATGGTCTTTTACCCCCATTACACCCCTCTCCTAAATGTTTGATAAAATGTCTGGCTAGGATTTCTTGTGAAAATGAAGGTCCAAAGCATGCGATATGATATCAATGATGTTACTGTGATGCAATGTGCTTACATACATGATTATTCTTATATGAAGTGTTGCACAAGAGCATATGATGAATACTATATAAAGTGTAGAATCGACCATGCCCAATTCGGGGGGGTTTGAGCACCTGGATAACCTAGTGAAGAATTTATACTTCTGCACCTAGTGAGGGCGGTATCATCACTAATCTAGATGGGGTTTTATACTTGTCAACTTAGGGAAGGGTTTGCAGTTCTCCACCATGGTGATAGGGCGACATCATCACCAACCTAGATGAAGGTTAGCATCATCCACCTAAGTGATAGGATGGCAACATCACTAACCTACCAAGGGGTTCATACTTTGGAAATTTAGCTTGTTCTCTTCTACATATATGATATCCTATATGAGTATGGGTTACTTAAGCATGTTTTACTTATCGATTGATCGTACATGTCATGTTGCATTATCATGCCTATTGTCTATTGTTATTATGCTTGTTGAATATAAAACTTATCTCCTGTTGCATTGCATCTCACATACTTACTACATTCAAATGTACTAATGCATACTCTTGCCTATATGATATCACCATGTAGGAATTGGTGTCTAAGTTGATCATCCTCTTCCTCCACATGGCTAGTCGATGCTATTTCAAGGTAGTTGGTGAGTCCTCCATTTCAAGGACCTTGGTCTTTGTTTTATTCTTTCTTTATGTTGAGATAATTCATTTTATGTTCTATTTTGACTATGAGGGTGAGCCAGGTTACTTTGTCTTGGCCCCTGCTCTATCGATCTGTTTAGAGGTGTTTGTTGGACAAGTTATGTATTTATGATATAAGCTATGACTCCTTGTCTTTTGACATTGATGTTTTGTCACGCTATTCCCTTTGTCTCTTTATCTTACTTTATGTCTTTTATATGCTTCTGCGACCAATTATGAGTAATAAAAAGTGAAGAGGCTTGATTGGGGTCCCTTTGGGTTCCCCATTCGTCGTGTCATGTCTAGGCCCTAGGCTGGGGTTGTGACAATAGTGACTAATGACCCTTTTTGGCGTTGCATCATTCTACACTTTGCTCTACAAACACTGTTATTTTTTAATCATTCTTCCCTTCTCCTATTTCAACCTTTTTGGGTTCCTTACATTTTAAGCTTATTACCTTTTATTTCATATTTTTTTTCATTTTAGATCATTATTTAGGCATCTAGTCATATTTCCTGGACCTATAGTAGATTTTTCCTCTTTATTTTTTTCATGTGTCACTAGCTTCCACCCCAGTTAGTGTGATTTCCCTTATACTGGTCACCCTCAACTTAGGCTTTTGGCCTTAGTTGAGCTGCATAATATCCGACCTATGACCTAGGGCCGCATTTGGTAGCCACCCTTCACTTAGGCTTTTACCTCAGTTATAGTTCATAATATTCAAAGGAAGGACCAGGGTCAAATTCAGGATTTTACATTCAATAAGGTTTTGTTACTTAGGTGTTTACAAAGAAAAAGTGTTCATGTAAAGCTCAAACATTAGGATTAAGGGATGCATCAAGAATTTGGTTTGTAATTTAGGCTAAGTGGACGAATATGAATGATGGCCTAAGATCCTTTCCTAATCAAGTAACCTATAGTCTTAGTCGGAGTAATAGGGAAAGTTCTTAAATGAAACATAGTATAAGAGTTATGCAAAGAAGATTACAGATACTTGGCACTGGTTACACTATCAACATAGACTCTCATATCATTGTTTTCATCAAAAGTAAACCTCACTTGTCAGAACACGCATTGTCAATCATCAATTTCACATGGGTTTTATCAAAAGCACCTAACACAAAAAATATTATGGGTATTATTTTTTCAAGAAAACTCACATGCCATAGACTATAGTATAATATGCTAGTAATACTATTTGCAAATCCTAAATGTGTTAGTTCAAAAGAAAATATATGCTTAGGGAAAGAATACAGGCAAGAAAACGCCTTAGACTCATATTTTGAGATAGTTATAGGCCATGGTTACTCAGACTTCACCAAGGCCTATAACTACCCATACCCCATCGAAAAAAATTTGAATTTTCCTCTTTCGACAAAACATAACTAAATCATAGCATAGGGGTCAAAAAGAACATACCTATGTGCCTAAGTATCAGTCAGCACCTTGGGTTGCCTCCGAAGCAGCACCTAATTTAATGTCACGAGATGACATAGAAAACTTAGGTACTCAGATTTCACCAAATGTCCATGCTTCCACTATCTGCACTCCTTTAACATTGCCTAGATATAGTTTGAATATTTGGCCATTTACTTTGAGTTTTGTGTCATTTCTCTTTTCCAACTTAACAGACCTATGGTCGAAGACATGTGATACTCTGACAGGCCCAAACCATTTGACTTGAGTTTTCTAGGGAACAACTTTAGTTTGGAGTTATATAGCAAGACCAAATCCCCTATTGCAAACTGGTGATTCTCAATACGATGATCATGTTGCATCTTCATTATTTGCTTATATAGGGCTTAGCTATCATATTCTTTAAGAGAAAAGTCATCAAGCTCCTTGAGTTGGCTCAACCTTGAGTTATCCGCATCATTCCAATCCAGATTCAGCTTTTTGAAAGCTTACATCACCTTGCGCTCAAGCTTTACTGGTAAATGACAAGCTTTAACAAAGAAAAGTTGTTAAGGAGATATACCTAAGGTAATTCGAAGAAAAAAGACTTTTAACGACCATTTCTTAACGAAGAAAAATGAATCTGGTCGTTATAAATACACTTATAGTGACCAAATTTTATTCTAGTCATTATAAATTTACTTATAGTGATCAAATTTTTTCGGTCGTTATAAATATATTTATAGCAATTAAATTTTTTTTGGATTGTCATAAATACACTTATAGTGACAAAAAAAATTTCTATCATTATTAATACACTTATAATGACCAAATCTTTTTTTGGTCGTTAAAGATAAATTTTAATCCAACAATAACAAGGGGTCAAATTTGATTGTTAAAAAGTATAACATCCCATTGTTAAAACACATTAGTTAGTGTAAAGATATAAATATAACAAGTGACATTTTGTTAATCATTCTGATAAAATTATCCATCGTCTTTTATAATTTTGCTTATTTCATAAAAAAAGTTTAACAAGAAGAAAAAAATGTTAATGTTTTATTTTCTAATAACTCTATCCATCATTCTTATTATAATTAATTATCTAGAATTTTAAAATATTACAAAAGTATTTAGTTATAATCTTTTTTGGCACAATTTCTTTTAACTTAAATATTTTCTTGATATAGTTTTTGTATATATTTTTATTTTGAGAGTCAATTTATTTATCTTTACCTGACATTTTTAAACATGCAAGTTGACGCAGGTCAAAACTAAAAATTATGATGAAATAAAAAATTAAAAATAGAAGTAATAATATTAAATATATAATTATGAGCTTATGAGATTAATTTAAGGTAGAAAAGTTATATAAATTTGGTCGTAAGTAATTTTCGCAAGAGAATAAATGTTTTTTCACTTGCAAATTACCTCGATCGATAGACTTAAGAATTAGTATTTAATAATAATGTTTCTTCTAATAACAAATAAATATTGTGTCAATTTTTTTTCATTACCAGTTGTGAAACTAACAAGTGTATACAAAAAAAAAATCATTCACTTGAGTTAGAAAAGTATAATGTGAAATTTTATAAACAGAAAATTTTAAAAGTTTTTACATGACATATAATCAACAACTAATTAACTAAGAAATCATGATCTTTTTATTATTTAAAATTTAAGATGATATAAATGATTTGTATTTCATAATAATTTTAATGATATTGAATTATTTATAAGGTGAATACCATTAGCATAAAAAGTGAAACTAAAAGAAGTTGGGGGTTTTATCCATGAAGCAATGTGCAAAACCTCAACAACTTAAGGTGCAAAATACAAAACAAACAACTGTATATCCAGATCTTGAAAATCCAACTTTCTCTTTATTTGGTGGTGAGAACGAAAATAAATTTTATATTTTATTGTGGCTAATCTTTGATTTTGGGAAAAAAAAAGAATAATAATTTTACATGATGTTTTTATACTTATATTTTGACAGATTATGTAGTTTGGAGAACGCATCTTCTGAGAACGTGTAAAGAAGTATAAGCAACAAAACATTTGAAGAACAGGAAAAATGCATTTCATATTTCAGAAATTGTTTAAAGGTATTCTTGTTTTTCTTTTATTAAGAGTTAAAAAAATATAATATCATACAACTTTATATGTCTATATTTTTGTAACTTTACGCAATATCATTCTTTATAGTGAACTATGAAATTTATATGAATATTGTAACACCCTATAAAATTATTGAAATGCCCCTAAAATATAATTGTGTGCACAACGCATCTTCCGAAGCTCCGATCGGAAATCCAAGACTGAATTTACGATTATCACACAAAATTGAGTGATGGGACGGTCTTGACTCGATTTAAGAGCAACTGGACCAAAAAATAATTTCCACTAGTTAATGTTTGGATAGTGTTAATCTGCTCCCCTGTCGCTACGCGGAGGGGGCACGGACTTACATTTGGTTCTCTTTTTTGATGGGAATTAAAATTTTTCAGAATTTCATTAAATACACTGGTCTGCGCCCCTGGCGTATCGCGGACCAGCGAACCATTTAAAAAAAAATTCTTTTAATTACGGGAAGGGCATTTAGATATCCCCAACCTATTCGTAATTACTAAGATGTGTTTAAAAGTAATTTGTCATTTATTACTGATTAAAGGTTTCAAAAACACATTTTTTCTAAGTTTCTACGTGAGAGTTTCTGAGAGAAGAAGAACAGTGAGTGGAGGGTTCTAAATTTGGATGCAAATTCTTGAAGGATACTTGAAAAATCTTCAATCTAGTATGTAAAGGCTACTCAGAATATGGGATTGTTCTCCCATGTGCTCCCATGATTGAATTAAGTTGATAATTGATAGGTGATGGGTTTATGCTACTATTTTCTTAATGTTATCTTGGAAACTACTTATTATTTTGCATGTAATTTCATAAGTAGATGGCCATCATAACCTTAATTATTTGTTCAACATATTTATTGAGCTATTGCGTATACTATACATGTTTAATTTTGAAAGAATCCATTAGTGAAGCTAGGGGTTAATGTCTAGAGCCCGGATTACGTATGTATGCATTATTGTTGTGGTCTAGGTCTTGATTTGAGTGAGTATTGATGAAAAATATTTCTGAAATTGATGGAGTATTAGTCCCTTAGAGCCTTTAGGAGGTCACACATGAGTTTTAAAGAGTAATCCTAATATTCCCAACTTGAGAGATGATGAGATGAGATGATACCCTTGTCCAGAAGAGACTAAAGGAGGAGAAAACTTTGATGTTGATGTTTATGAGCATATTAAGTCCTAGAAGGAGTATTGAGCGCTGAAAATTAGTAAGAGTGACTCTTATTCGCACTCATTAATTATGTGGCCAGCGTAGCAGAGGATTGGACCATGAGAATGGATGTTTCCTTAGTACCAAAAGATGACTTGATGTTATCATAAACCCCTGATGTATGCCTATTTACCCCAGCAACGTATTGGGCAGATATTGCAATGACATCACTTTATTGTACCATTACTGGCTCATAGGTGATGGGTGTAGGTCCAAGAAACTCCCAGATAGGTCCTCTGATGATAGTATTCTGATGTTGGTATAATAGCATGAGTCTTGATTGATTGTGATGTGTTAAAGTTCAATTCCTTACTCTAAGTTGACGTCGAGTGATTAAGGAGCTGATGTCATTTATTATAGTTTACTTTAGCATTTTTTATATATAGTACATTGCACGTCCTAACTCCCTTTTAGCACTGCATCATTTATGATGCAGATTATGTAGACAAAGGACTTGAGTAGGCTAATCGTTGAGGTTTACAGTTCTCCGAACAGAGACTTAGTGAGTCCTTCCTTGCTTTTCTAAGAAATATTTATCTTTTATCTATTTAGAGTTATTTCGTTGATTCTGGTAGCCATGTCCTGTCATGGTACCTTCTTAGAGAGTAGTTATAGAGGCTTCATAGACATAGACATATGATGGTTGATGTTTGAGGTTCTTTTCCACCTTGTCCCTTCTTTATACTGAGATTGCCCCTTTTATTTTGTACTTTTTATGATAGACAGAGTTGATAGCCCACTGATGGTTGTTATTTCTCTGTTAGCTTTTGCTAATGAATTTATTGAACGAGTGTGATGAGAATAGGTGGTTTGCTTGGGTACTAGCAATAATCTTCGAGTGCCAGTTACACCTAGGTTACCCTCTCAAAGTGTGATAAACTTAGTATCAGAGCATTGATTTCAAGTGTCCTAGAGAGTCTATGAAGTCATGTGTAGTAGAGTCTTGTGTATAGGTGTGTTGTACACCTCACTTCCTAAGGAAGAGGCTATAGGACATACAGAAGTGCTACCTTTCTTCTATGATCTAGATTCGTGCGATAGAGTTTAACTTTATAGACATCTAATTTTAATTCATGCATTATACATTTACAAAAAATGTTGCCAAAGAGAACAACTGCTCAGAAAGATGCCACAACCCCAGCTGCTAAGAACACCTAACCTAAGGCCCTGGTGCAGACAGAGGCTAGGAGATGGGGATGGACTACTAGGACTGTTGAGGTCCCATAACCGCCTCCTGCTCAGCCCCAGCCAGCTCCCACTATTAAGGTAGAATTTAGGGGATCCATCACCATGCTGACTCAATTGGTAGCCTCTCAGGGTAACAATTAGGGTTAACAAGCTTCTAGTTCTAGCTCACAGGAGCCCTCAGCTACAACCCAACTCAGACACTTCTTGAGGATGAACCCGCCAGTGTACACGGGGTCTTAGGTTGAGGAGGACCTGCAGAACTTCATTGATGAAATGTACAAGGTCATGAAATTTATGCATACAGACGAGATTTAGGGAGTGGAGCTTGCTTCCTAGTAATTGAAGGATGTTTCTAATGTGTGGTACAACTAGTGGGAGGAGAGTAGGGGTGAGAATGTAGAGCCTACAGTATGGGAGGAGTTTGAGACTTCCTTCCTTGACCACTTCTTTCCTCAAGAGTTGAGGGAAGCGAAGGTCAATGAGTTCGTGAACCTGAAGCAAGGAGGAATTATAGTAAAGGAATACAATCTTTAGTTTATTAAGTTGTCCAGGTATGCTCTAGAGATGGTCTAAGATATGAGGGCTAGGATGAGGAAGTTTGTACCTGGCCTGGGCAGATATGTGCAGAAGAAGTACAAGGTAGCCTTGTTGATCCCCCACATGGACATCTCCAGAATTATGATATATGCCCAGCAAATAGAGGAAGATAAGAGGAAAAGATAGAGAGGAGTAGATGAACAGGAAAGGAAAATCAGCTGGTCATAAGCCTAGCCAGCAGAGACAGAATAAGGGCAACAAGTCCTACTTCCAAAATAGATCATCTTATCAAGCACCTTCTGAAGCAAGTGCGCTCGTTCAACCAATTAGGCATAATCAAAAGTCTCGTGGATTCTAGAATTTTAGGGCTCAATATACCCAATCTTAGGCAAATGTGACTCAGTGCCTGAAGGGAAGCCACCATATGGCAATTGTGGGAAGCTCTATTTCTAGTAGGCGGTATGAATAGTTTATAAGTTTGGGCATCTGGGAACGGATGCTTGTTTCCTATGTGGGCAGGCAGGTCACTTCTAGTATGAGTGCCCAAAGAGGAGACGAGGTGAAGAAAGCAATAGGGCACAGTCCTCTATAGCACCCCCAGATGGCAGTCAGCAGATGGGTAATACTATGGGTACAGGAGGCGGGAGGAACTGCCTTAATGCTAAAGGTAATCAACAAGATCAGGAGGCTACAGAAGATGTTGTCACGGGTATGCTTCAAGTCTTGACCTTTGATTATTATGCATTGCTTGATTCGAGTGCCACTTTATCTTTTGTGACTCCTTTTGTGGCTAGTAAGTTTAGGATTCGTCCAGAGTTTTTCCTTGAACCTTTTGCTATTTCCACTCCTACTGGTGAGTCTATCTTAGCTGAGAGAGTTTACAAGGGTTGTATAGTGTCCATTTCTCATAGTGACACCTTAGCTAACATGGTAGAATGAGGGATAGTTGATTTTAGTATGATACTTGGCATGGATTGGGTTCATGCTTGTTATGCTTCTGTTGGCTGTAGAACCCGAATTATTGGGTTCCAATTTCCTAATGAGCCTGCTCTAGAGTGGAAAGGGAGTTCTGTTGCACCTAAGGACAAGTTTATCTCTTATCTTAGGGATAAAACATTGATCTCCAAGGGTTGTATTTATAACCTCATATGAGTTAAGTCTGATGATGTTAAATCTTCCTCTCTTGAGTCAGTCCCAATTGTGGACAAGTTTCCGGAGATGTTCCCTGATAATCTGCCTAGAGTCCCTCCTGATAGGGAGATTGACTTTGGGATTGATTTTCTTCCTTATACCAAACCAATTTCAATTCCATATTATAGAATGGCCCCCACAGAGTTGAAATAACTAAAAGAATAGTTGAAAGACTTGTTAGAGAAAGGTTTCATAAGGCCTAGTGTCTCACCTTGGGGTGCTTCTTTTCTATTCGTGAATAAGAAAGATGGTCCCTCAGAATTTTCATGGACTACTGGCAACTTAACATGGTCACAATAAAGAATAAGTATCCTTTCTCCTTGATAAATGATCTTTTTGACCAACTTCAGGGTGCCACTTGTTTCTCCAAAATAGACCTCAGATCGGGTTTTCATCATTGAAGGTGAGGGAAAGTGATTTTCCAAAGACAACCTTTAGGAAATGGTATGTCCACTTTGCGTTCTTAGTCATGTCCTTCGGCTTGACAAATACACCTGCAACTTTTATGGATTTGATGAACAAGGTCTTTCGACCGTACATTAATATGTTTGTGATCGTATTTAGTGATGATATTCTAGTGTAATCAAAGGATGAAGGGCAGCATGCTAACCATCTTAGAGTGGTTTTGCAAATGCTCAATGATCATGAGTTGTATGAAAAATTCTCGAAGTGTGAGTTTTGGCTCAAGCCCGTGTCTTTCTTAGTACATGTTGTTTCGGGAGATGGTATTTGGGTGGATACTTAGAAGATTGAAGCAGTTAATAACTGGCCTAGACTGACTTCTAATAGAAAGAAGAAGTTTCTTGTGTTTGGTAGGGTAATACCACAGGTTTATCGAGGGTTTCTCCTCTTTGTTAGCACCATTGACTATGTTAACTCAGAAGAAAGCCAAATTTTAGTGTTTTGAGGAATATGAGATTTTTTCATAGGAGTTGAAGACTAGATTGACTATAGCATCAGTTTTGAATTTGCCCAACGAGATGAGAGACTTCATGATATACTGTGATACATCAACAGTCGGACTAGGTTGTCTGTAGATGCAGAGAGGGAAGGTGATAGCTTATGCCAAGCAACTTAAGATCCATGTGTTGAACTATCTGACTCATGATCTTGATTTAGCAGTTGTGGTATTTGCACTTAAGATCTAGCATCACTACTTGTATGGAATGCATATGGATGTTTTCACTGACCATAAGAGCTTACAATACGTGTTCAGTCAGAAGGAGCTCAACCTGTGGCAGAGAAGATAGTTAGAGTTGCTCAAGGACTAATATAAGCATCCTCTACTATCCAGGTAAGGCTAATATTATTGTTGATGCTCTTAGAAAGTTGTCTATGCGTAGCACTGCCCATATGGAGGAAGGGAAGATAGAATTGGCTAAGAAAGTGCATAGATTTACTTGATTGGGAGAGCAACTTGAGGAGAACAATTAAGGCTAGGTAAATGTTCAAAGTGGTTCTGCTTCGTCCTTAGTGTCAAAAGTAAAGGAAAATCAAGACCAAGATCCCATTTTGTTCCAATTAAAGGAAGTGGTTCACAGTCAGAAGGTGATGGTTTTCTCCAAAGGGGGATATTGGGTGTTGAGATACCATGATAGATTGTGTGTGCCTAATGTTTATAGTGTTCGAGACAAAATTATGGTGGAAGATCATAGATCCAGATATTCCATTCATCTTGGTTCTGCTAAGATGTACCACAACTTGAGAGAAGTCTATTGGTGGAACAGAATGAAAAGCGACATTGCTGAATTTTTCTCTAAGTGTCCCAATTGTCAGCAGGTCAAGGTTGAACATCAGAGACCATGTGGGTTAACTCAGTATTTTGAAATTACAAAATTGAAGTGGGAGACGATAAACATGGATTTCATCACTGGCTTACCAAGAAACTAAAAGTAGTATGGTTCGATATGGGTGATTGTTGATAGGATGATGAAATCAACCCACCTTTTGGTAGTAAGACAACTTATACAACTGAGGAGTATTCCTGACTATACTTTGTGAGATTATGAGGCTACGTGGGGTTCACCTCTCAATTTTGGAGATCTTTTTTAGAAGGGACTGGGTATGAAAGTACATCTGAGCACTGCTTTTCACCCTCAGACAGATGGACAACCAGATCATACGATCTAGACTTTGGAGGATATGTTAAGAGTATGCATCATCGACTTCAAAGGAAATTGGTATGACCATCTTCCATTGATTGAATTTTCATACAACAATAGCTACTATGCCAGTATTCAGATGGTTTCTTATGAGGCATTATACGAGAGGAGATGTAGATCACTGATTGGCTTGTTTGAGGTCGGTGAAGCTGAATTGATAGGACTTGATCTTGTCCAACAATCTATAGGGAAATTGAAAGTCATCAGAGAAAGGTTGAAGATAGCATAGAGTCATTAAAAGTCGTATATGGATGTGAGGAGAAGAAACTTGAAGTTTGAGGTAGATGATTGGGTGTACTTAAAGGTATCACCCATGAAGGGTATCATGAGATTTGGTAAGAAGGGAAGTTGAATCGACATTATATGTTCACCTTATATCGAACCATACCAGATTGTGAGGAGGATTGGGAAGGTTGCTTATAATCTAGACTTGCCCTCCGATCTTGATGGAGTCCATATGATGTTTCATGTTTCAATGTTGAAGAAGTATTTGAGATTTCCTGCCTTAGCGACTCCTATTGAGAGTATGGGATTGAAGGATAGCCTATCCAATAAAGAAATTCTAGTCAAAATCATTGGTCGACAAGTTTGTAAGCTCAGTAACAAGGAGTTAGCCTCTATCAAAGTTCTATGAAGGAATCAATTTGTTGAGAAATCTATGTGGGAAGCTGAGGAAGCAATGAAACTCAAATACCTGCACCTATTCATGCCAAATAATGGTGATGTTTAAGGTAACATCCCTATCATTAATGCTATTGAAATTTCTTTCTTGAGTTGTTGCGTTGATTCTAACTCCTGAGTCTAAGACAGAGATAGATAGGTGATAGATAGTTGAGAGTTTGAGTATTCCCGAGTGAGGAATGAGATGAGTTTTGAGGTTACTCTGTTTCTATTTGACCTTTACTCATCATTCAAGGATGAATAATCCCAAGGGGGAGATGATGTAACACCTCATAAAATTATTGAAATGCCTCTAAAATGTAATCATGTGCACAATGCGTCTTTTAAAGCTCCGATAGGAAATTCGACATTGAATTTGTGATTAGCGTGGAAAATCAAGTGGGAAAATGATCTCCACCCAATTTAAGAGCAACCTTAGTGAAAAATAATTTTCACTAATTAATTCCTATGTAGCGTTGAACCGTGCCCTTGGCGTGAAGAGGACGGGGCACGAACTTACACTTGGTTCTTTTTTTTTTCGATGGGAATTGAATTTTTTTGGAATTTCATGAAATACAATGGTATGCACCTTTACACTTGGTTCATTTTTTTAATTTTCAACGAGAATTGAAATTTTTTGGAATTTCATGAAATACACCAGTCAGCACCCTTGGCGTGTTTCGGACGAGTATACCATTTTTAAAATATTCTCTTTTAATTATGTGAAGGGCATTTTAGTTATTCCAAACCTATTCCTAAGTCCTAAAACATGTTTAAAAGTCATTTATTACTGATTAAGGGTTTCAAAAGTTTATTTTGTCTTAAGATTCTACGCAAGAGTTCTTGAGACAAGAAGAACTAAAAGTGGAGGATTTTAAATGCGGGTGCAAATTCTGGAAGGAGACTTGGTAATTCTTCAATATAGGTATATAAAGGCTACCTAAAAAATGAGATTTTTCTCTCATGTGCCCCCATGATTGAATTAAGTTGATAATTGATAGGTGATAGGTTTACGTTACGATTTTCTTGAATGCTGTCTTGTAAACTACTATTATTCTACATGTAATTTCTTAAGTAGATGGCCATCATAACATTAATTATTTGTTCAACTTATTTATTGAGCTACTGTGTATACTATACATGTTTAATTTCTAAAGAATCCATAAATAAAGCTAGGGGTTGATGTCTAGAGCCCGGATTACGTATGTATGCATGATTGATGTGGTCTGGATCTTGATTTGACTGAGTACTGATGAAAATGTTGCTAAAATTGATAAATCATGAGTCCCTTAGAGCTTTTAGAAGGTCACACATGAGTTTTAAAGAGTGAACCTAATATTCCCAAGTTGAGAGATAATGAGATGAGATGATGCCCTTGTCCAAAAGAGACTAAACAATGAGAAAACTTTGAGGTTGATGTGTTTGAGCATATTGAGTCCTAGGAGGAGTCTTGAGCACCGAAAATGGGTAAGAGTAAGTCCTCTCACACTCGTTAACTACGTGTCCAACATAGTAGAGGATTGTACCATGAGAATGGATATTTCCTTAGTCCCAAAAGAGGACTTGATGTTATCATAAACCCTTGATGTATGCCGTTTCACACCGGTAAGGTATTGGGTGTATGCCACAATAACATTGTTTCATTGTACCATCATAGGCTCATAGGTGATGGGTGTAGGTCCAAGAAACTCCTACATAGGTCCCCTGATAATAGTATTCTAATGTTGATGTGATAGTATGAGTCTTGATTGATTGTGATGTGTCAGATTTCTATTCCTTACTCTGAGTTGAGGTCGAGTGATTGAGGAGCTGATGTCATTTATTATAGGTTTTACTTTAGCCCATTTTACCTACAGTACATTATGCATACTAATGCTCTTTTGGCACTACATCATTTTATGGTGAAACTTCTTTAGACAGAGTTCTTTAGCAGGCTTATCATTAAGGTTCACAAATCTCCAGACAGAGACTTAGTGAGTCCCCCCTCGCTTTCAGAGGATATATTTATCTTTTATCTTTTTAGAGTTATTTTCTTGATTGTGGTAGCCATAGCCTATCATGGTATCTTCTTATACATTAGTTATAGAGGCTTCATAGACATATATGTATAATGGTTAATGTTTGGGGTCCTTTTCCCCCTTTTCCCTTCTTTATATTGATATTGCCCCTTTTATTTTGTACTCTTTATGATAGACAGAGTTTATAGCCCACTGATGGTTCATTATTTCTTTGTTATCATCTGCTAATGAATTGATTGAATGAATGTGATGAGACTAGGTAGTTTGCTTGGCAACTAGACTTAGTCTCTGAATGTCAGTTATACCTACAGTACCCTTCCCGAGCGTGACAAATATAATCAATTTATATGTTTCATATGTTCAAGTATCTGTATGTTTGTGTTTGAATATCACAGGCAGTTTGCACTTTTGTTGATTTGATTGTCGTTATAATTAAAGTTTAAATAACTAGAACTGAAGGGAGCCTTAAAATAACTGGTAAAGTTGTTGTTATGTGACCAAAAGGTCATGGGTTCAAACCTTGGTAACATCATCTAGAAGAAATGGAAGGGAAGGCTATGGTACAATAGATCTTTGTGGTCGGGCCCTTTCCCGGAAGTGCCTGGGATCTTCCTATTTTTTAATAACTAGAATATCAATTAGTGAAAGAAAAATTGGTTGTTGAAAAAAGGTATAAACCGAACTTTCGGCATCGTTGATCTGGTCGTTAACTTTTAACGACAAAATTTAATTTGGTCATTAATTTTTAACGATAAAGCTACTAACGACTGGTGACTACAGTATTATTGGTCGTTATTGATGAATAACAACCAAATTTATACTTTTAGCAACCACATTTTCCCTTGTTAAAAACCTATTTTCTTGTAGTGATAGTCGTAAATGAAGTTCGGTATTCCTAGAATGCATCATCAAGCTTTCGCGACTAGTCAGTTGGATTTGCATTCACAGTCTTAGACAAAATCTATTTGATCTCCTAGTTGGATACCTTAACTTGCTCACGTATCTATGGATAGTAGAGAATTTCCACTCGATGTTTTACCCCATATTTTTTCTAGAAGAGCTTTGATCAACTTATTGAAGAAATATATATTTCCATTGTTGATTATTGCCCGGGGTTACCAAACCTTCAAAAGATATTTCTTTTTAGATATGTTGTGATAGTATTTCCTTCATTATTAGAAAGTGCCATCTCTTCCACCAATTTTTATACATAATCTATATCAACTAGAATATATTTATTCCCCTAACAGCTAACGAATGGGCCCATGAAATCTCTATCCCTAAAACGTTGTATATCTCAATCACCATACTGGGGTTTAGAGGGAACTTATGCTTGAGAGAAACACCACCTTCTCTTGGGCATTTGTCACAAGCCTTGGCATAATCATAGGCATCTTGGTGGATGGTTGCCAATAATAGCCATAGTATAAGATCTTGTGTGCTTTCTGAATTCCACTATGATGCCCGCCCACCAAGGATGAGTAGCACTCCTATACGATACTTATCATTTTAACATCAAGAATATAGTCACGAATAATCCCATCTGCACATATGCGAAACAAATATGAATCATCCCAGAAAAACTTCCTCACATCAAATATAAACTTAAGGCGTTGATAAGTAGTCAAGTCCAGTGGCACAATATCACTAATCAAATAGTTTGCATAATCTATAAAACATGGTATCAAGTCATGAGATATTTCTGCTACTCTCTTATTAGGGAATGAATCATTCATTTCTACCTCATCGTCGAACTTTTCCATGGTGTCGTCCTCTAATCTGGATAGGTGGTCTGTCACTTGATTTTTATTCCCCTTTCTATCAGTCACATCAAAGTCAAAC
Organism: Solanum sejunctum; assembly: GCA_025642045.1. Lineage (NCBI taxonomy): Eukaryota > Viridiplantae > Streptophyta > Magnoliopsida > Solanales > Solanaceae > Solanum > Solanum sejunctum. Next base: position 115,922 of record JAOTQJ010145043.1, on the reverse strand, counting down.
TCTTAAAGAAGAAATATCCATTAAATTAGTACTAGTTTCACATCCTTCTGAGCCATTAGCTATCATAATATAGAATGGTCAATAAGTATAATGACTTTTATTCCCAAAAGATAAGACTTGAATTTGTCCAATGCAAAGACCACTACATGTAACTCCTACTCTGTGACAACGTATTTTTCTGTGCTGCATTTAGGGCTTTGATGGCAGAATAGATGGGATGTATAATCTTCTCTCTAAGTTGTCCCGACACCATACCAAATGCAACCCCACTTGAATCTCACATGATATCGAAGGGCTTTGACCAATCTAGAGCAACTATGATAGGTAGGACATCAACTTTAGCTTCAACCCTTTGTAAGCTTTCAAGAATGCATCATCAATTCTGAACTTAGCATCCTTCTCAAGTAGTTTGCACAAAAGATGTGCAATCTTTTGTAAGTCCTTTATAAAGCGCCTATAAAAATATGCACAGCATAGGAAACTTCTCATACCTTTGACAGATATAGGTGGGAGAAGCATCTCAAGCACATCCACTTTGGCTCTATCTACCTCAATTGAGATTTTGTGCCCCAACACAATGCCTTCCTTCACCTTGAAGTGATGTTTTTCCCAATTAAGAACCAAATGACATTTGTCACATCTCCAAAGCATTGTATGCAAATTCTTCAACCAATCTTTTAATGAGTCTCAAACCACACTAAATTCATCCATGAATACCTCAATAGTGTTATCCACTATGTTTTAGAAAATGGACATCATGTATCTCTAGAATGTCAGTACTACATTACACAGCCAAAATGACATCTTTTTAAATGTAAAGGTGCCATAAGGACATGTGAAAGTCATTTCTCTTAGGTCTTCTGGAGCAATAGAGATTTGATTGTAGCCGAGTAACCATTAAGAAAGTAATACCAACCTTTTCCTGCTAAGCGATCTAGCATCTAGTCCATGAATGGCACTGGGAAGTGGTCTTTTTCACTTGATGCATTAAGCTTCCTATAGTCCATGCCAACCCTCCAACCTTTGACTAGTTGCATGGGGATCAACTAATTGCTAGAATTTTGGACCATGGTGACACCTCCTTTCTTTGGAACACACTGGAGCGGGCTTACACATTCACTGTCAATAATGGGATATATCACTCCTGTGCCCAACCACTTGATGATTTCATTTTGCATAACCTCTTGCATAGGCAGGTTGAGGTACCTTTGGTTTTTAATACTCAATTTATAGTCCTTGACCAGTTAAATTGTATGAGTGCACACTCAGGTGGGATGATGATGATGTCAGTAATTGTCCATCCAACAGCTTTTTTAAATTTCTTGAGTATCGAGATTAATATGTTCACCTATTCTTCATTAAGATCTGCTGCAATAATGATAGACAAAGTATTATTACTACCCAAAAATACATACCTCAGATAGGCTAGAAGAGCCTTCAATTCTAACACTGGTGGCTCCTCAATAGATGGTCTAGTGGATGGTGACTCTTAATTTTTTAGGTCCAATTTAAGTTTAGCTTGATATCTAGTGAAACTAGATACTCCCAGGGCTTTTATCATCTCCTCATAGTAAGGGATATCATCACTCTTAGAACTCATTAACATTGCTTCCAGAGTCTCGGCACCCAGTCTTTCTTCAATTGTTACCTCTAGTTTCACCTCATCAACACTCTCAATGACAGAGACTACTTTTAGATCATATTTTACTTTGTATACTGGTAGACACTGAAGATGACCTCATCATTACCAAATCTAAACTTGAGTTGGCCTAACTCCATCTCCACTGGTGCTCGTCCAGTGGCTAGAAAGGGTCTTCCTAAGATGCTTGGGACTTTAAAGTCAACCTTATAATCAAGAATTAGAAAGTCTGCTAGGAAGGTGAATTTTTCCACTTTGATGAGAATGTCATATAGTATCCTCACAGGCTTCTTTACTATCCTGTCTACCATTAACAACTTCATGTTTGTTAGAGTAGGGGCTCCTATGCCTGACTGTCATGAATACTACAAGAGGCATTAAATTATTGCTAGTGTCTAAATCACATAATTCCTTTGCAAATTTGACATCTCTAACGGTTCAATATATGGTGAATGCTTCGGGATCTTCTCTTTTCTATAGTAAGGACCTTGTTTCTATCGCACTGTAATGTTGAAGCTCTTGAGAAAGCTCTTGGCTCAGATTCCTATTTTCAGTAACCAAGCCCTTCATGAATTTTTCATACCCGGGCATCTTCTCCAATGCCTCAATGAGAGGGATGCTGATAGAGAGTTGCTTCAGTATAGAGATGAAACGCTGGAATTTACCTTCCTCCTGTCTTTTTGGGTTTCTGAGAAAAAAGAGAGAAGGCCTAGGTATGGGTTTCAACTTCTATGGCATCACTACTACATCACTCACCTCGTCCTTGGTGCTAGTATCTTTGGTCTCCATATCCTTACTCTCAACCATATCCTCACAAACTCATCATCCTCAATTGACATTGGCAGGTCGATGGTGCATTTGCCACCACGGGTTATCACTACCATACACCTCCCTTCATTCTTTAGATTCTACACTGTCTTACTAGGTTTCTTACACTGGTTCAATTCAATCAACATTTGACCAAACTATTGCTCCAACTGTTTCATAGCAACAGAACGAGACTAGATTTTCTAATTAATATTGAAGATGTCAAATTTCATTCCCTTCAAGGTCTCATCCTGACCATTAGCCTTCTTCAACAGTCGGTCAAACATCTTCTCAATTTGAGAGCTATCAGCACTAGAGTCTCAATTATGTAGTGGCATATACTAACCATTCTTGTAACCATCTCAGCATCCCCAATCAGCATCTCTATCTTGGCCTCTATTCTTGTTATAGAAGCATAGTTGATTATTGTCTATGAATATGCCATCCCTATTAAAGTTTTGATCTTAGTTTTCTTGACTTTGGCACCAATAGTCCTTATTGGACCCTTAAGCATTGGATTGGAAATGCCCCATCTAATAAGCGACAAAGCAAGTGCCCTCCTCATCGTAAGACTCCTCATACTTAGGCGATGGTAAAAGTTAATGATTTACTACATTTACATACTCCTGACTTTACTTCATTAATAACCCTACATTAGTACAAATCTGAGCAAGCTCTTCCATCATCTCCTCATTTATTTTTGCCTGCTCAAAATTAGTGCTAACTAAGAAAAAAAGCTCTTAGTCATCCACTTGTCTCTCACCCCTCATGCATGATTTGTCTTGACCACTCTCTCCAACTCCTCAGCTATAATTGGGAATGGACAATCTAGAAATGAGCCTCCCATGATAGTGTTAGCAAAAGCTTGGCTATTTTCATTTAGGGCTCGATAGAAATTTCCATCAAGGCATCATCAATGGTGTTATGGTAAGGGACACTCCTTAAGTACTTTGTGAACCTCCCCTGTGTAGTGCTAATTGAATCACCAAGAAATTATTTGAAGTTATTGTTCTGATCCTTCAACTTTAGCTTCTTCAACCTTGGAAAGAGCCTCTCCAAAAAGGCCTTCTGTATTTTCTCCCACCTGGTGATTGAACTCTCTAGGAGCTCGAATAATTATAGTGTCACTTTTCTTATTAGAGACAATAGGAAAACATGGAGCCCAATAGCACCTATGGAGAAATTTTGACTCCTCATCATACTCTTGCATATGAAGACAACATACTATAGATGGTTATGCAAATTCTCTAATGGTAAGCCCATGAACATTCCTCTATTTTGTAGTATTTAAAGTAACCCATATGAAACGATGAATTTTGTGTCATTCAATAATGGTGGTAATACAATAGCTCCAGTGACATTCATTTCCACAGGATCATGCCTATAATGATTCCATATGTTAGTTGCGGCTTGAAGATCTTGTGGTGGTGATTAGCATCCTCAAGTGGTGGTGGGTTATTGTTGTAATTATTCTAATTCAGTATTGCATTCACGACATCATTTGCAGCATTATTCATATTATTCTGGGCCATTCTTCTTGGTTTCTTCCTGATCTTAGCGTCAAACAAAATCAAGGGCTTGCCTCGACTACAAGTGTTGTGCATACACTACACCTATATGCTGAAATAAAACAAAACAACAAAAAATGTTAAATGAGGAAAATAAATATTAATTCTTGAATTGCTCAAATTAAACTAGTCTAAAGGTCATATTCCTAGGCAACGATACTAAAATCATGATGTTGCCCAAACTACACCTCTTTTTTGAAGATATAAATGGTCGTTGTCAAAAAATAATTAACCTAACTAAGGTTAGGGTCGATCTCATAGGGAATTTGATTTGGACCTAGAGTATTTACAAGCAAGTTGAATGAATTAACCTACTTATCACCCTTAGGGGGGGGTTTGTAATTGCAAGAAATAAACCTAAACTGGAAGTAAGTATTGTGAAACTAGTGAGAAGTAACTAGAATATTGTGTTCCCCATGAATTCCTAACTTGGTATTACCAGATAATTGTAATATTTTCTTATGTGTAGCATGCAAAATGACAAGTTAAGTTTACCAAACCATTTAATCCTGGCAAGAGGTAAATTTCACTATGTGATTTGATCCATCCCTACAGTGTGACATTACTAACCCTTACCTTTTTTTCTAGTACAACCTCCTCTTGATCCAGTTTGGTTGAATAGATGAGAGAGATCACATCGAATCCTGTTAATTAATATTATTTTGTACTTAATACTACCTTGATCCAGTCAATAAAAATTAGGTCGGTTCTAACATTAGCCACTGTTAAAAAGCATTCACAATGACACTTTTCAAGAATTACAGATTATTCAGCTTTACCTTGTTAGTTTTTCATGGTTACCAACACTTTTACCTTGTCAGTTCTTCATGGTTCTCACAACTATAGTTGTAGATTTAACTATGCATAGACATTGTACATGAAAGAATTATGTTATGGAACAGTATAATTGAACACTTACAATGATGAAATTAAGAACAAAGAATCCAAAAATTCTCCACAAGAAATCACAATGTAATTTTTATGATCTAAAATAAAAATTATGAAGTCCCAAAAGTGTTTCTCAGTTCTCTCATGTGTCTCTCTATGAAAAAGACCTCAAAAATCAATTTATAAGATTGAAAATATAAATCCAAAATAGAATAGCAAAATTGAATTTGATAGCTTCTACAGACTAGGTTAAAGGTCATATGAAGATCCACGGCTCAGACCTATGCTTCATACTCTGTATTTTCTACAAATTGGCTTCTAATTTATGAGGCCTTCCTACAGGCTATATTCATACTTATAGCTGGTATAGGGTTTTGTCTGATAGATCTTCAGAAACACTTCAAACTCTAATCCTCTAAGCACGAAACTAATCCACAACTCATTAAAACTTCTATCGCTCATCTGATAGTTCATGAGTGCAACTTCTGAAATTAGGCCCTTCACTAGATCTCACCTACAAAACCTTTCTACATCTCGTAGAAGTATCCACAGCCCGTAGAGTATCTCATAAGTCCTCAAAAACTTAATTTTACAGTTTTTGCCCAAGTTCATGCCAAATCCTATAATCCTACAAAATAAATATATTAAACCTACCAACACCGATTTATGAACATACAAAATTCTAAGTTTTATGTATCAAAAGTGTTGTATTTTTTTACAGTACATCAATACCCAACTCGAAAGTCAGGACTCAAATAGTGTCACTTGGGTAAAAGTGAGTAAAGAAAGAGGACGCATCGAAATTATATGTAGAGTTCAAGGAGGGACTAGTCATTAGTACCAAAATTTTATCTGGCCCATCTTTAAGACTATATTACAAGCTTAATAAGGACCTTTAGGATTTTTATACAGATGAAAATCAGTCAACATTGATTGATAGTAGCGTAAGCCTATAAGAGAAAATATGGTGAAAACATGCACGTCATTTCTCTCTTGGGAGCGTAAGCATTTTTTGATCCTTAAAGAATCGAACTTAGTCTCATGATAATAGGTATGTAAGGATCTTCCTGATTATGAGGACACTTCGTATCATCTCTTAAGAATTAATTATCAACCATGTTAGCAATTATGAGCATAGCTTTGTCTTGATACCCCTTAGTCATCTTTTGACTCTTTAAAATTATGTAAGTGGTTTGTGGAAACTTTGTTGATCGACAAGGAAGAGTGCCATGTGCATGTTGATCTTTGTGGCCCTATTTGTAGTAATTGTTCCTTGGTTAGTTAGTGCTTAACTTACTTGAGGGAAAGAAAATATTTAAGTTGGTGGTGTTGATGAGTTCGTAATTTGGATTCATATTAATCGTAAAATGCCTTAAATATGTCTTCAATGTGCAATTTTACCTTGAAAACTGATCCAGATGTGTGTTTAATGTTAGGAATAGGTGCAAAAAGGGACAAATCATGTCAAAAGCAGCAAAAAGCATAAAAAGCGATCCAAAGGGTCATCATCAAATCACTTCAGTGGAACACCGAATAGGTAAATTCGTTGCCTAAAGTAACAAAACTGAACCCCTCAGCTAATGTAGCAAAAAGGTGATGAAGTAAAAAATCGATGGATTTCCTATGTGCATTGGTGGTCAACTTTTGTCCGATTAATGTTAAAGAACCTAGCAAGAAAAAGTTTAAAAATTATAGTTCAACTCTACAATGGATGAGGTGATTTAGCGGATTGACAAATGAAATCAACTATCTAAAATACCATTGTCAAAGTTTATAGAACTTAAGAAAGATAAGGTCATTTAAGTTGGTGATGAGGTTACCATTCGATCAATCGCCAATGTGTTCAACGGTCTTAACTTTCCCTATCGAATGGTGCGCAAGTCATGATGCAGGATATTTTTAACATGTGTTATAAAAGTCCAAGGAGAGGTAATATCGAGGACAACTTAATACTTTCACTACAACATTCTTGCACTTTATTCTTCTGGACTTAGAAACATGTACTAGGAGATTTGGGGGATTCAAAATCAGGCAAGAGAAGAAGATTTTTAAGCCAATTTTCCTGTTTTCTTTGCAATCTAAAACTATGGATAATCCTTAGGGTAATTTGATCTCTTTTTTTAGTATGATTGGCTAAAACCCCATTGTTCGGGTGTGTAATGTAGTTGAATGTTGAGTCTTGTAATGGGTCTTTAATATATTGAATGCTTTGGTGTTGATTTTCTAATGATTTATGTGTTTATTTAATTATAATTATGAATCTGAGGTTGCAAACTTGAATTTATGTTTACATCTTTAGGTATTGTTGTAATAGGATTCAACAACCTAAGATTTTAGGTTATTAAGCTATTTAATTACATATTTCCCGTTGTGTTCTTGTGTAAATTATGTGTGACGTCTTAATCGTTCACATTGAAATACTGCAATTGACTTAACAGTAATTGTAGTTAACATCTTTCTAGCCTATCCAGAAGCAATTAATCATAAGATTCAACAATTAAGACCATCCGTTGGCCTTATATTCATCTATACATATCCCTAACATATCTTGATTTATTGATTGCATCTTTGAAAGGACCCCAAAAAGTGCCTGAAAATGTTCCTCAAAAGTACCCAGAATCATAATTTCCATATATCTCAAAATTTGTGCGTGATATCAAAAATTTGATTTCATATTCTTGCTCAAGGGGTCATATTGAGTGGGAAAAGGGTCTAATCATGATTTTAGAGCAAAAAAATTTCAATTTCATTTTCCCAAAAATGTGATTTCCTGTGACGTTTTCGCGCCCTCAGTACAAATTTTTCATAGATTCTTTCAAGTTTGGTCCAAGGCTTTTAGGTCTTAGGCCTAAGTGTTTCCATACGTGAAAATACGTATACTTAGCCTTATTTCACCCTTATATAATTCAAGATATTCCCAAATACTCACTCAAACACTTAGCCAATATTTCATCTCCAATTCCGAGCCTCAAAAACTTATCCGGATCCTAAGGTTCCCATTCAAGCTTCAAATCTCCATCTCCGATCTTCTTCAAGGATTCTCCAAAATCAAGGTATGTGGATTTCTTTAATGGGTTCCTTTCACCCATTATACCCAAGCTCTCCTTTACCTAAAATTGTATGATTTAAAGTTGATTTACTCATGGGTCTTATCTATGATGAATTTCACTATATACTATGCTAGGGTTTCATGAAATTATGGTTGTTTAAAATGTTTTGAGCTATAAATCTAAGATCTATTATGAGGTTTGATGGAGGGTGTTAATGTACATTGCTTTAGGGTGTTACCAAGTACCTATTGATGATTTTACTTTAGATTTTCTAGCATGACTCCACTCTTGAAATACATGGTTTTACACTAGCACTATGCACCTGCCAAGTGTTTGATACAATGTTCGAATTATGATTTCTTGATGATTTGAAGGTCAAATGCATGTCTTATAAGATGAATGACTATCTGATGATGAAATTAACGTATGTATATGATTTTCTTCTATATAGTATTGGAATGTGACCATGCCCTACACGGGGGTTACGCGTTGGGTAACCATATCGAGGGGTTTGTACCTTGATAACTATATCGAGGAGTTTGTTCCTTGATAAGCATGTCAAGGGGTTTGTACTTCAGTCAGCAAGGGTGGTAAGGTGCGATGATCCACCAACCATGTAGGGCTGTTTGTACTTTGATAACCATATCGGGGGATTTGTACCTCAAACACCAAGGGTGGTAGGGTGCGATGATCCACCAATATGATAGTGGTATCTTCTTGCATATATATTATGTTCTATATAAGCATGATTTACTACATAGCATCTCACAAGCATGTTGTATTATTATATGCTACTCATTGTCTATGCTTTTGCATTTTGTTATGTTTTTATCTCTTGTTGCATTACATCCTACATACTTAGTATATTCAAACGTACTACTGTATGATCTAGCCTACATGATGTCACCATGTAGGAACCAGAGCCCTACATGATCATTCTTCTATAGTGGCTAGTACGACTTATCTCAAGCTCTTTGGTGAGTCCTCCATTTTGGGGATGATGTAATGATCTCAAACTATGTTTCAAGACTATCTGATTTTATGTATATATTGACTATGAGGGTGATCCAAGTAGCTTGTCTTGGCCCCTGCTCTTATATATGTAGTAGAGGTGTTGTTAGACATGTCATATGCAATGTTATGAGCTTTGACTCTCTCTTGACCCTTGATTTTTATGATATGGAAGTGTCCCTTAGTCTTGTTGTACCTATTTCACTCTATTTTTATTGTGTTTTATTGCTTATGTGGCCAACAATGTGTAATGATATCTTAAAAGGCTTTCTTGGGGTCCCTTCGGGGTCCCCAAGCATCGTGCCACATCTAGGTCGTAGGCTTGGGTCGTGAGAAACATGGTATCAGAGCTAGGTTGTAGATCCTCGAAGTCTAACATATTACATCGATTACAGTCTCGTTCATGATTGTGTTGAGCACCACAACTATGAGCTATAGGCTATGAGGCGTTTAGGAAATATTTCTTTCTTTTTACTCTATGTCGTGCTATATAAGTTGAGGTAAGGTATTCCCCCTAATGATTGTTATTTTCTATGATAGATCATGCCTAGTATGAGAGGAAGAAGAGCCTACACACCCAAACAGAAATCGACTAATAGAGAGCTTTGGGATGCTCTCACTTTGCTTGCACAAGTTACAGCTAACCAAGCCAACCAAGGGGCCTAAGCCCCTCATGCTCTTACACTGGAAACTTAATAGGGTCACCATCAAGAATATTTATCCTATTCCAAGGATTGAGAATTTGTTTGACTAATTGCAAGGGGTTAGCCACTTCTCTAAGATTGATCTTCGATCCGAGTATATTAAGTGTAGGTAGGGAGTGTGATATTCATAAGACGGCATTTCGGACTAGGTATAGGTATTATGAGTTTGTTGTGATGACTTTTTGTTTGATCAATGCACTAGCTATCTTCATGGATATTATGAATAGAGTCTTCAAACCCTACCGTGATTCATTTGTTATGGTCTTCATTGATGATATTTTGATCTTTTCACATAGTGAAGAGGAGCATATGGGTCATTTGAGGGTACTGTTGCAATGATTAAGGGAAGAGAAATTATATGTCAAATATGAGAAGTGTGAATTTTTGTTAAAAGAAGTTACCTTTTTAGGTCATGTGGTGTCGGGGGATAGTATTAAGGTGGATCCTAAAAAACAGATGTGATTAGAAATTGGCCTAGACTATTGACCCAATCTGATATTAGGAGCTTCTTGGGCCTAGCGGGTTACTAACGGAGATTTATGAATGGGTTCTCATCTATTGCTTCTCATGTGACAAATTGACCCCAAAAAAAGCTAAGTTTGTGTGGACCGATGAGTGTGAAAAGAGCTTCCAAACCTTGAAAGATAAGAATGTGTCCACTCCTATATTGTAAGTACTGGATGGGATAGATGGGATTATTGAGTAATGTGATGCTTTTAGGGTTGGTTTGGGTTATATTCTAATACAAAATGATAAGGTCATAGCCTATGCTTCTAGGCAACTCAAAGTGCCTGAAAAGAACTATCCTGCCCATGATCTTTAACTAGCCGCCATGATATTTGCATTAAAGATATGGTGTCACCATTTGTATGGGGTGCATGTAGATGTGTTCACCGATCATAAGAGCCTCCAATATGTTTTCACTCAAAAAGATCTAAAATTAAGGCAAAAAAAGGTGGTTAGAGCTTCTTAAGGACTATGATATGAGTGTGCATTATCATCCCAGTAAGTCTAATGTTGTAGTGGATGCTTTGAGTAGGGTATCTATGGGTAGCCTAGTTGATGTTAGGTTGGGAAAAGTTGATAATGAGGGTGTAGTTTTTGTTAATGGTTCTAAATCTTAATTGGTTGAGGAGGTGAAAGCTAAGCAAAATCTTGACTCCGCCTTGTAGGAATTGAAGGCATTGGTAAAAGATAGTAAGGTGGTGGTTTTCTCCCAAGGGGTAGATGGTACCCTTAGATACCAAGGTAGGTTGCATATGCCTTGTGTTAATGGCTTGAGAGAGAGGATTCTTGATGAGACTCATGGTTCTTCCTATTCTATTTACCCCGGTTCCACTAAAATGTATAGAGATTTGAGAGAGTCATATTGGTGGGGAGGTATGAAGAAAGACATTGCAAAATGTGTGTCCAGCTACCATAGTTGCCAACAAGTCAAAGATGAACATCAAAGGCCGGGTAGCCTAACCCAAGACACAGGAATTCCTACTTGGAAGTGGAAGGAGATTATTATGGCTTTTGTGGTTGGGTTGCCTAAGACTTGAAAGGGTTTTGATTCCATATGGGTTGTGGTTGATAGGATGACAATATCAGCTCACTTTCTATTGGTTAATACTACACATAGGGCTGAAGATTATGGTAGGCTATACATTTATGACTTTGTGAGGTTGCATGGGTTCCTTTATCAATCATATCAGATCATGATATACAATTCACTTCACACTTTTGGAGGTCTTAGAACTAAGGTAAAGCTTAGTATGGCCTTTCACCCTCAAATGGATGGCTAAGTCGAAAGAACTATCCAAACACTGAAAAAATATTTAGGGCTTGTGTATTGGAGCTTAAGGGAAGTTGATATGATCATCTTCCATTGATTGAGTTTGCATATAACAATAGCTATCATTATAGTATTGGTGTAGCTCCTTTTGAGGCTCTCTATAGTAGACGTTATAGATCACCGGTTAGGTGATTTGAGGTTGGAGAGGTGGATCTATTGGATACGAATCTGGCTATGGATGTTATGGAGAAGGTAATGATGATTAGAGAAAGGCTGAAAATAGCCCAAAGTCGACAAAAGTCTTATGCCGATGTGAGGAGAAGGGATCTTGAATTCAAGGTTGGTAATTGGGTTTATTTTGAGGTAACACCTATGAACGGTGTGGTCTATTTTGGCAAGAAGGGCAAGTTAAGCCCTAGATATATGGGTCCTTATAGGGTGAAGAGAAGGATTAGTAAGGTGGCCTACGAGTTGGATTTGCCTAGAGAAATAAATTTGTTCATCTGGTCTTTCATGTGTCTATGTTGAGGAAATGTGTGGGTGATCCTAATGCTATTGAGCCTCTTGATGTTGTGGGGGTAGTTGAATACAAGTTGACACATGAAGAGTTCCAGTAAAGATCTTGGATAGGCAAGTGAAGAGACTTATTAATAAGGAATTTGTTTTAGTTAAGGTCCTTTAGAGGAACCAACAAGTCGAAGGTGCTGCTTGGGAGGCCAAAGAGGATATGGAAAAGCGATACCCTTATCTTTTCCACTCTCCTCAAGACTAACTTATTGATCTATATCCTTTATATGATCTCAAGTCTTAAGTTCAACCCCCATATCATTGCATACATTCATGTTTAAATTGACAAGTTCACGATGATTTTACACATATGTTGAAATTTTTGAAAATGATATTTAAGTGCATTGTTGCATCCTTATGTGGGCTGAAATTGTCATGTTTGCATATCTCATATATGTTTCTTTGATATTTGAAGATGAATATTCACAAGGGGGAGATATTTAAATGACCCCAAAAAGTGCCAGAAAATGTGCCTCGGAAGTATCCGAAATCGTAATTTTCATATATCTTAAAATCTGTGCATGATATCAAAAATTCAACTTCAAATTCTTGTTTAGGAGGTCAAATGTAGTGGGAAGTGGGTCTATCCCTGATTTTAGAGCAAATAAATCACAATTTCATTTTCAAAAATGCGATTTCCAGTGATGTTTTCACGCCCCAGGCGCAATAGGCCAAGGGTGCGCCTCAGTACAAATTTTGCCCAATTTTTTTAAGTTCGATCCAAGGTTTTCAGGTCTTTGGACTAAGTGTTCCCATGCATGAAAATGCCTATACTTAGCCTTATTTCACCCTCATATCATTAAAGACATTCCCATATACTCACTCAAACACTTAGCCAATATTTCATCTCCAATTTCAAGTCTCAAAAACTAATCTGGATCTTAAGGTTTCCATTTAAACTCCAAGTCTTCATCTCCAATCTTCTTTAAGGATTCTCCAAACTCAAGGTATTTGGGTTTCTTTATAGGTCCTTTCACCCATGATACCCAAGATCTCTTTTACCTAAAATTGCATGATTTAAAGTTGATTAACTCATAGGTCTTATCTATTATAAATTTCACTACGCATTATATTGGGGTTTTATGAAAGTATGGTTCTTTTTTGGATGTATTGAGCTATGAATCTAAGATTTGTTGTGAGGTTTGATGGAGTTGTTGATGTATATAGATTTAGCGTGTTCCCAAGTACCTATTGATTATTTTCCTTTAGATTTTCTAGCATGATTCTACTCTTGAAATGCATGGTTTTACACTAGCACTATACACTCGCCAAGTGTTTGATAAAATGTCCGGATTATGATTTATAGAGGATTTTAAGGTCCAATGCATGTCTTATGAGATGAATGACTATATGATGATGAAATGAACATATATATATGGTTTTCTTCTATATAGTATTGGAATATAACCATGCCCTACTCAGGGGTTGCACGCCGAGTAACCATGTCGAGGTGTTTGTACCTTGATAACCATATTGAGGGGTTCGTACCTTGATAACCATGTCGGGGGTTTTGTAACTTGGTCACTAAGGGTGGTACAATGTGATGATCCACCAACTATGTCAGGGAGTTTGTACTTTGATAACCATGTTGGGGGGTTTGTACCCTCGGTCACCAAGGGCGGTAGGGTGCAACGATCCACCAATCAATTGATGGGGGTGGTACCTCAATCACTAAGGATGGTAGGGTGCAACAATCCACCAATATGATAGTGGTCTCTTCTTGCACATGTATTATATTCTATATAAGCATAATTTACTACATAGAATCTCACATGCATACCATATTGTTATATGCTACTCATTGTCGTCTACGCTTATTCATTTTGATTATGTTTTTATCTGTTGTTGCATTGCATCCTACATACTTAGTACATTCAAAGGTACTAATACATACTCTATACCTACATGATGACACCACGTAGGAACCAAAGTCCCACTTGATCCTCCTCCTCCATGTGGCTAGTATAACTTCTCTCAAGCTCTGTGGTGAGTCCTCCATTTTGGGGACGATGTTATGATCTCATATTATGATTCAAGACTATCTTCTTTTATGTATATGTTTACTATGCGGGTGAGTCCGGTAGCTTGTCTTGGCCCCCGCTCTTATTTATATGGTAGAGGTGTTGTTGGAAATGTCATATGTAATGTTATGAGCTTTGACTCTCTCTTGACTCGTGATGTTTATGATATGGAAGTGTCTCTTAGCCCTGTTGTCCCTATTTTACTCTATAGTTGTTATGTTTTACTTTTTTCGCGACCAAGGATATGTAATGATATGTTAAGAGTCTTGCTTCGGGTCCCTTTGGTTTCCCTATGCGTCGTGTCATGTCTAGGCCCTAAACATGGGTAGCGACAATCTTAATTGTTTACCTGTGAACTAGTGATAATTCAGTACAATCCCAAATTATTTCTTATTGTAATTACAATTAACTAGTTCAACTAATTACTTCGAGGCTAGAATTTAACATATCATTTCTTGTGAGATCGACACCAACTCTTAAAAAAGTGAGTTTATATTGCTAACGATCGCCTACTTTTCCAATCATAGAGGGGTAGTTTGAACATTATCAATTTTATTAAATCATTATTTGGTGTTAAATTATATTCTTTTATATATCATTAATTATATTTATTCATATTAGTTTTAGTATTTTTAACACAATCTAATAATTCTTTTTTCTGTACAGATAAAAATCATATGTAGATATTTAATGGGTACAAAATTTTGGGCTCTTAATTTAAAGCCCATTAGGGCTTAGTTTGTTTATATAATGGTGGATATTTTCTAAGTTGGGAGGAATAATCCCAAATTAGCAAAATCCTGAAATAATTTCTCTACCCATCACTTGTCATTAACACCGCTATCACCCCAAGCCAGCGAACCACCCACAACCTCACTAGTATGGCAAAACAGTCGCCAAAGACATCACATAATCCTCCCAATGTCGGAATCTGTCCAACCATACAACCCCTTCTTATTTAGCTATTCTCCAGCAACCAACAAATAGACCCCAATCCTATTCTCTTATAGCTCTAATAAGCAGCGGCTTCCGTAGTGAACAATGTCAAAAATAGACCCCATAACCATCATGCTTTCTAGATGAACCACCACAGAATGACCCGTAGTGATCAATGTCAAAAATAGACCCCAGAACCATCAGACTTGTTACAAGAACCACCACAGAATGCCCCCCTACCTCCCTCAAAACCCCAAGCGGAAATAACACCAAAAACCCAACCAAACAACAACCAAAAAATGTCGTCAAACCACCATCATTGCCCAATCGAACATCTCACGAACCACCCCCCAATACCTCCTTTTGTTTTCCATCCTATTCCAGTGAAACAACAATGTTAGTAATAATAACTAATCGAAGAGCTCCAAGCTTTATGCCAACGATCCTTCCTTCATAGGTTTGTCACTTTATCCTGCTTTTGCTTTTCATATTTTTCTTTATTTCTCTTTTATACATATGGATTCATTCTTTGTTTATGGATTTAGACAGAAAAATGAATTTATGTTTGCTTTGCTTAGATACGTATAACCATATGTGACTCTTCTATTTTTCTCCACTTCTATTATGATTGTGGATTTTTTTTTTTTGGTTATCTTTTGATTTATGGATTGCTACTCTATTTTGTTATTGTATTTTTATATATTTTTTGACTGGATTTTCTGATTTTTTTATTTTACGTTTGTTGTTCTATTTTCATGACTACTTTATCTTGTTTCATTTTAATTGTAGTGGATTTTAATTATTTGCATTACCTTTTATTTTACTCTTTTCTTAATACTTGTATATTTGGAACATATTAAATATCTTCTTAGGAAATTAATTTTCTTGTTCTAGTAATGTTTTTTTCCTTTTGTCGCTGCAATTTGTTATTGTCTGTCACTATTTTAGAATTTATTTGATTTGATTTTCTTTATTATGTTATTAGATTTATTTGATTATATATCAAAATTGGTCAATGAAAAATCTCTCCATTAATTTCGAGGTCTCCCCATTTAAAAGGACAGAAAAAGTTAGTTTATATTCATAATTATCGCATGTTAAAATTCAAAAAAATTTAGTTTAACTTCATGTATATATTGTTTGTTAAAATTGACTCATGAAAAATCTCTCTATTGGATATCGAGGCCTCCCTATTTAGGAAGATGGAAAATTTTTAATTTTATTCATATTTATCACATATTAAAATTCAAAAAATTTTACTTTAAGATCATATATATATATATATTGTTTGTTAAAATTGGCCTATGAAAAAATTACCATCGATTTTGAAGGTCTTCCATGTATATAAGATGAATCTTATTCTTAGTTATCATTTTATATAGTATTTATCTATTACTAATATTTTTGTTAAGTGTTTTTATACGTACACGAAGTTGCTTTCGAGGAAGCTATTCAAATATTATTTGTTTGGTTGATTGGTTTAATGTGTATTTTATTAATGTTAGGCAAATATGAGGCAGCCATTTTTTCATACTACTGCTTTATTTTATTTTTGTATGCGTTTTATGTTTATTATACTTGTTCAATTATCTCCTCACTTTAGAAAAAAATGAGTTTAATGAGGATCCACAGTTGTGGATTCTGAAAGGTGTTAATACCTTACCTTCAAAATAACTTGAATCCTTACCTAGAATTTATTGGTTCTTAGACTTTATAAATAATTAATTGATTTCCTAGTTATCCTCAAAATTAGGTAGCAACTTTATAATTTTTTTCTAAAAATTCTTTGATTTAATTGTATTAATTATTTTTTATGGGTCACCACGACATTGCACCTTCGGGATGTCAACATATGATGAGTTTTATATTTATATATTTTGTATATAATGACATATAAGTAGTTTTTATATAATAGAGAAGTTTTTTTCCTTTATTATTATAGGTTAAATGGTACGAAAAAGACAAAATAAGCAAAAATTTGTATATGTCCATCCAATAACTTGCAAGAGTAAGAAAAAATGTCACTAGATACATAAATAACGCTCTCTTTTGGGATAAGTGAATATTCTGAACCAACGAACGATCCTATCCTAAGTTGGCTATATAGTTAATAGGGTCTGTATTGTTTTAAAATCTTACTCGAATTGATGTTCAATACTACTCCAAAAATAACTCACTGTACTCAGTAGTCAAGTGATTAAATTTCTAAAAAACGTCTTATCTAGGCTCATGGAGCTTTACTCAAAAGATGTATACTCTTCTGAGCTTGTCATACTTTTCCATTTAAAATCATCAATTTATTTAAAATTTTGGTAAAATCACACATAACTCAAAATTATCAAAATTCATGATACACAAAAATATATGAATTTTGGGATGCTCATGTTCCTTAAAACTCACACTTTACATCAACGCAGAAAAAAGCATCATTATTAACTCAAAATTATGCAAAGAAAAAGTAATGACCATCAACTCAAGTAGGATTTTTCTGAATGTAGCCATGAATAAATAAGTTCAAACATTTCAAAGTGTAGACATAATTAAAACCTCAACACACAATTATATAGAACTCAATGGAGGAGAAATTAACTCATTAGAAACTCAATGGAACTATAGCTAAAATTCAATTTTTAAGTATTTAATGGAAGAACTTAGATGTAGGGAATGTGGATGAAATCAATCCAATGCTATAATAGCCTTGCATACCTAAAATAATCGTATAATCAAAACTTGAAGAACTCAATGAAAACTCTTAAATCTTAGCTTTTTTTTTCTTCAATTCTAGCTCGCAAAGTATTCTAAGCATTAATAAGAGTTTAAGTTACTGATAAGAGACTCAATTTAGTCTCAAAATATTGGAATTTTTATTGGAAGGTAGAAAAAATAAAAATACTCCTCATAAAAGAACTATCATGGGTCATCTACGGGTCACTCTACAGGCTGTAGAAGATCCTTCATTGAAACTAGGTGCATGGGATCTAGGTTTACAATTGACCTTCTATGGATCATTGACCCTTTTCCGAGCCATTTTGTATGTTTGTATAAAAAGCAACGAGGCTTGAATTTCAGGGCTTGGGATTCACGGGCCGTTCTATGGCGTATGAACCATGTACAGGTTATAGAATTTCTCCATAGAAATTAAGCTTGGATTTCTAGATTTCTGAACTTTGAATAAATGGTCACTTTCAATAAGTCACAAAAGACTATGAACCATCCCACAAATTCATAGAATTTAGAGTAATTAACTAAGTCTTTGAGCTTATACTATATACACCATCTTAGGTCCATGGTTCACTCTACGAGTCGTAGATACTAATCGAAGCAGGTCCAAAAGGTAAAACTCAAGTTAGCTCTAAGACTAATCTGCAAACCCTGTCTATAACTTGTAGTTCAATCTATGAGTTGTAGATCTCAACTGATGCAGAATTAATCTATCTTCTGTATTTTCTTGGATGATCTAGGTTAGGATATTTTAGGATGTTAGATACCCCTCAAATATGAATTTCTAGAACTATTTACTCTTATAAACTATAATAAGTATTAATTACTTCATCAAACATGAAAATTTTAAACTATATAACCCCCAATGTGGCATATGACCAAAAACAAATTATCACATTTCAGTTTATATCACTCACTTTTTTTAGGCAATCCTAAATGAAATTGAGCACATCTTGTGCTATAGAATAGGTTGTCCTCTACCTGTTCCCCTCTAGCAGAAGAGTTCCTTTGTGTGAAATAAGAGCGAGTGAATTGAATTCTTAAAAATTTCGTTTTCATCTGCTAATAAATAAAAATCGTTTATCTATGCGCAAGGAAGGTCATTATAAGATCATGACTTGCTTTATGCTTATCTTGATCATGATAATAATTTGTAACCTTAAATGAGTAGAAATCATACCAGGGAGATTAATCCTAAGACACTATTTTAGACATGCACTTCTTTCACGGAGATTAATCCTAAGATACTATTTTAGAAATGCACTTCTTTCACGATTTTCGCACGCCTGGCCTTGGCATTATAGGAAGCTGTGCTATCGAAGTAGTCAGTACATTTAGTAAAATTTAACTTTGAAATTTTTTTTTGATCCCTAATTAAATAATTTATGTCCACAGAAATATCTATGACTAACATCTTTCTTAAACTCCACTTCTAGTCAAACTACATTATATAAATAGGAATCAAAATAAAATTTTTACTAAATATAAAAATATGGCTTTTTTTAGGATTGCCTACAAAGAAAGTGAGTCATATAAATTGAGCGGGGTAATTTTTTATGCTATGTGACATATTGTGTCATATTGAGGGTAACAAACTTCAAAAAATCATGTTTAAGGGGGTAATTAAGACTTTTTATAATTCAAGGATAAATAGTTCTAAATAATGTACTGCTTCCGCTTCAAGAAGAATGATCTACTTTTTTGTTTGATCTGTTTAAAAAGAATGACCCATTTCTTTTTCTTGGAAAAACTTTAACTTCATCTTCCACGTGATATTTTTAAATCACAAAATTAAAGGGTAATTTGATACATTTGTCATAACTTTAATATAGGACCACATGATAATTTTTTTTTAATTCTTTTAAATTTTGTGCCAACTGCCAAGTCAAACTATTAAAATGAAAGGAGCTAGAATTTTCATAATTTCGGTGTGTATTTAGTAAAACTAGTCTCTTATAACTTGCATTGTGTACATATATATATATATATATATATGGATAAGGTTTTAACTAAACAAAAATATAATGAAAGAGTAATTAAAGTACAAATATCTATGAATTGTCAATGTTGATTGTTGCACGAGTGACTTATTTATGGATTTAAAGATGATTGAATTTCATCTAAACCTACAAAAGGTACATAATACAAATATTAAATGAAGAGGATGGCATACATACCTTTCTTCACTTGTTATAAGGTGCACACCACATTTTCATGATCTATTGTCTAATACTGTTCACCTTAAACTTGCAATACATATATACCAAAATCTACAAAGTATCATAGGATAATAGAAAAAAAGAATTACCTTATTATTATGAATGATGATAATATATTAAAATTATGAAGGAATATAAAAGAGGAGATAGTTGAAATGACCCCAAAACGTGTTCGAAAATGTGCCTTCGAAAGTGCCCAAGATCGTAATTTGAAATGACCCCAAAACGTGTTCGAAAATGTGCCTCCGAAAGTGCCCAAGATCGTAATTTCCATATATCTCAAAATCTATGCGTAATTAAAAAAATTCAAGTTCATATTCTTGATCAAGGGGAAAATTGAGTGAGAAATGGGTCTAATCCCAATTTTAGAGCAACCATAGTAAAATATGATTTTTCCAACTTTGCACGAAATAGTGCGAGTCCGGATTGATACCGCGATGTGCCTCCGTCGCGGACCAGTGTTAGTTTTGTCTAGTTTTATTGTTTTGGTCCAAGACTTTTGGGTCTTGGGCTTAAGCCTTTCCATGCGTAAAAACACCTATACTTAGCCATATTTCACCTTCATATCATACAAGAAATTTTCCAATACTCTCTCAAACACTTAGACAAATATTTCACTCAAAATTCAAGTGTCAAATCTCATTCCGGATCTTAAGGATTTCATTCAAGCTTCAAGTCTCCATTCTAATCTTTATCAAGAAATTCTCCAAAGTCAAGGTATGTGGGTTTCAACCATTGGGTCCTTTTACCCATGGTGCCCAAGCTTCCTTTTTACATAAATTTCATGTTTCTAAGTTGATTTACTTATAGGTCTTATTTACCATGAATTTGACTATGAACTATGTTGGGGTTTAATAAAAGTGTGACTGTTTAAGCATGTTTTAGGCTATGAGTCGTTGATCTATATTGAGATTTAAAGAAGAGATTGATGTATATTGCATGAGTGTACTTCCAAGTGTTGGTGGGTGGATTTACATTGAATTTTCTTGCATGATTTTACTCTTAAGTTGCATGATCTCATACTAGTATTACACACCAGCCAAGTGTTTGATAAAATGTTCGGTTAACGTATCTTGGGTTGTGGAAGGTCTAATGCTTGGCATATATGTTATGTGACTTTATGATGATGAAAGGATGGTATATATGTGTTGATTTCATGATATGTATCTATAGTGTTGTTTGTTGACCATAATCAGTTGAGTGTTTGATACCTCAATTGCCCTGAGTGGGGATGGTGAGCCATCAACCAATTGGGGGGTTGTTATCTCAATCACTTCCATCAGAGGGTGGTCATATCTGTCAACCAATTGAGGTATTGATACCTCAATAACATAGGATTGGGGTAGTAATCTACCAACCGAGTTGATACCTCAATCACTTCCGATGGAGGGTAGTCGTTTCCATCAACCAATTAAGGCGTTGATTCCTCAATCACTTCTAAGGAGTGGTCTACCTTAGATTCCAAGTACTAAGTTTGATTGATCTATGATGATAGTTTCTTCCTTCACATCTAATATGTTCTATATAAGCATGTTTTACTTCAAGCATCATTCATATATGTAATATTGTTATTATGCTATCCATTGCTTATGATATTGCATTTTTACTATGTTGCCTATCTATTGTTGCATTGCATCCTACATACTTAATTTATTCAAATTTACTAATGCATACTCTATGCCTGCATGATGTTACCATATGGGAATCAGAGCCCCACTTTTTCATCATTCTCTTTCACATGGCTAGTACGATTTCTCTCAAAGCAAGTTGGTGAGTCCTCAGCTTTGACACATGCTTATCTTGATTTATGCTATGTATTGACTCTTTTTATGATTGGCAACCTATGACTATGAGGGTGAGCCCAAAGATTGTCGTAGTCCCTACTCCTATCTATGTGGTAGAGGTGT
The DNA here is from genome assembly GCA_025642045.1 of Solanum sejunctum. Lineage (NCBI taxonomy): Eukaryota > Viridiplantae > Streptophyta > Magnoliopsida > Solanales > Solanaceae > Solanum > Solanum sejunctum. The sequence continues at coordinate 94,107 of JAOTQJ010145043.1, read as the reverse complement.
TGTTGGAACCTTATGATGTATTAATGCTATTCTATGGCCTTATTATGTTTCTATGGTATTAAGAATGTGCCTTAGTCACATATTACCTTTTTACTACCTCTTATTGTTGTTTTGTTACTTCCACGATCAAAGATATGTAATGAATTGTTAAGAGGCTTTATTAGGGTCCCTTTGAGTTCACTATTCGCCATGTCATATCTAGACCCTAGGCATAGATCGTGACAAACTTGGTATCAAAGAACTAGGTAGCTAATGGTCCTCGAGATCCAACACACCACTTCGATTAGAGTTTTCCTTCTTCTTACTCTATAGTGCTATAGAAGTTAAGGTAAGGTGTTTCCCTCTTAATGATTGTTCTTTGCTATGCTATATGATACCCCGCATTCCTAAGGAGCAACCAACACATGAAAAGCTCTGGGATTCTCTCACCTTGCTAGCTTAAATTATGCCTAATCAAGTCAATGAAGGGGCTCAAGACCCTCATGCTCCTTCTCTAAAATCTTGGGTGAGAGACTTCATGAGGATGAACCCACTGGAGGTCAATGAGTCTAAAGTAGATGAGGACCCTCAAGAGTTTATTGATGAGGTATTCAAAGTGTTCTCCATTATGGGTGTGAGGTCGGAAGAGAAGGTGGAGTTGGGGGCTTACCAACTCAAGGGGGTGGCCCAAATATGGTATAATCAATAGAAGAAAGAGAAAGGAAACAATAATATGGTTCTGTAGAAGGAGTTTAATGTGGCTTTTCTTAATTGTTTCTTTCCTGTTGAACTTAGGGAGGCCAAGATGATGGAGTTTATGAATTTGAAGCAAGGATCTATGAGTGTGAGGGAGTATGCCTTCAAGTTTAACTAACTCTCTAAATATAGTCCACACTTGGTTGCCGACCTGAGGTGTAGGATGAATAAGTTTGTGATGGGTATATCCGATATGGTGAAAGAGGAGTGCCAGGCCGCTATGTTGATTAGTGATATGGATTTATACCGCTTGATGACTTATGCCGAATAATTAGAGGGAGAGAAATTGAGGAAGAGAAGAGGTCATGAGGCCAATAGGGCTCATTTTGATTGCAAGTTTCAAACTCCCAAAGGTGGCTGGTTTCATCAAGGCCAAGGGTCTTCTCATCCTCCTAATAGAAGATTTGCCAATGACTACCCAAGGGCCCAAGGTGATGGAGCTGTGGTGCCTAATGTTATGTGTCCAAAGTGTGGTAGGGGTCATGGTGGCCCATGCTTAAGGGATACTAATGCTTGTTTTAGTTGTAGAGAAGTAGGCCACAAGATGATTGATTGTCCACGAAATCACAACAAGGGTAAGGATGTTCGTCCTCAAGGTCAGGGTGCTAATGCGGTTCCATTGGGGAGAGGAGGTTAACAAGGTGGTGGCCCAAGGCACCATTATGACCCAAAAGAGGGCCTAGATATGACACAGCGAATGGGGAACCCAAACCCTAAACAAGCCTCTTAGCATATCATACACTCATCCTTGGTTAGGGAAGAAAAATATAATAGCATAAGACATATAAACAAGGGAAATTGGGACTAAGGTAAAGAGTAAAAACACTTGAATAACATAATTGAGTCAAATCTCACGCATAATAGATAACTTATCTAACAACACATCTAGCATAAAACTTAGCGGGGCCAAGACAAGTAACCGGGCTCACCCTCATAGTCAAAGCATACCATAAAGAAAGAGAGTCTTTAATATATAGCATAAGAACATAGACATTTTCCTCATAATGGAGGACTCACCAACTACCTTGAATAGGAAGCACTAGCCACATGGAGGAGGAGGATGACCAAAAGGAGCTCTGATTTTGATGTGCTATCAAATTACAGCACATTTGATGCCTAAAACAAAGGATTTTGTAAGTTCTTAAAGTGACTTTTTAGTGTTTTGATGTGTTTTAGTGTTAATCTTGCAAAAAAGTTAGGTTGACATGATTTTGAAGAAAATTGCAGATTTTGCTGAAGCGTAGGCCATACGAGCCTTCTTACGAGTCATAGCTCACGCTACGAGTTGTAGGTTGTGTCGTAGTAGGAATCAGAGACCAAAAATTAGAAATCTTCCAAGTGAAGGTTACCCCTATGAGCCTAGCCTATGAGTCTTAAGGCATACTACGACTCGTATAGTGGACTCGTAGCGAGAATTACAGAACAAAAATGTTGGACCAAAAAAATAGAAGATCAAGACTAGGAGACCAACATACGAGTCGTAGCTCAAGTAATGACTCATACCTATGGGTCATACCAGTTCAGTCCTGGATAAGAAGAACTTGATACAAGAGCCCGACTACGACTCATAGGCTAACCTACAAGCCGTAACTGCAAAATTTATGAAATGCCAGCTATCTTTTCTGCATAATTCCTAGGGTTATTTTGTAAATATTATAAATAGTTTAAGTTAGGTTTTTGAAGGTAGTTCAAACAGTAGACATTTCTCCATTATATTTTGAAGCCTTTCTTAGGTTTTTAGAGTAGATTATTGTTCTCTATGGGAGACCCATTTTGGAGATTGCAAATCTTGCTTTGTACTCATTGTTGATCAATCAAGCTTGTGGGTTTGCAACTTATGGTGCTTATCTTCTCCATTGTTATTGGTGAAACTCTCAACTATGACTATTTTGTGCATCTTTGTGTGTTTTATCTTATCCATGAGTAGCTAAATACCCACAACTTGGGGTTATTGGAACCATGGGTAGTTGACTTGAGATGACCTAGGTTTTTTGCATGTCTATGATTGGGGTTTTGCATATATTATTTATTTTCCTTCATGATTAATGTTGTTTGGTGGTGGCCAATACAAAATCCTGCCTACTATCACGATCCTACCCAAGGTAGTGATGAATAGGAAAAGGGAAGTAGATGATAGGATTATGTTGATGTTTTCCCATCTAATTGACAAAACCTGACCAAATGGAGATTGACTGGGATAATAGGTAATGATTAGTTGGCACACCATGGTGGCTGACGAAGCGTCATGGTAAAATTTGACCTCCACCTTCGTAATGGTCTGGAAGAACCTAAGTTACCATCCTGCATGCAATTCATTGATCAAAGTTATGTTACCTAGGGTAATTGAGTCAACTAGCCATGGAGAATACAATTCCCAAGTTTCCCCCAGTGTTTTCCCGAATTTTAATTTATGTTTATTTTTAGTTGTCTTTGAATCACAACAAGCCCCCAATCTAGAGATTGTAGTTATAGATAATAGGAATGATTAGTAATGAAATCTTATTCTCAAGCCCTATATTCCCTGTGGATTTGAGCCTAACCTCAGTTAGGTTAATTACTGATAGTGACCTCTTTGTTATTGGAGCGTGACCATTATCATAAAATTATGGTATCGTTAACTGGGGAATACAATTAGGTTCTAACTTGAATTCACTATTAGTTAGTTCTAGTATTGATTTCTAGAGTCTCTTGTGCTTTAGTTTTGTTTTGTTTTTATTATTTGATTTCTTTTTCAAAGTGTACTAGGTTGTTTGCCAACACATGGAGAAAAGGCAATCCCTTAGTTCCAATAAATTTGGAGATCTATCGACTACCAAGAAGGATGGCTCGAGTGAATGAAGCCATTGAGTTTGAGGAGGATATACATGTGAATGAGGAAAACTTAAGAAAAGAGGAGAATCTACCACTAAGGGTTAATTGGCCGCAACTTAGAGATTTCAATGGAAATTCTTACGGCTGGAATCAATAATGATTAAACCCTATAGTGATGGATATTACCAGTTCTATAGTACTTCCCCCTCTACCGGTAGATGCCAAGTTCGTAATATCAAGTTGATTGCTCCAGATGCTCCAAAATCATGGCTTATTCACAGGGTTACCGTCAGAGGATCCACACTATCATCTCGAAAATGTTGTCTTTGTGTGCAAAAGCATCATGGGGACACAAAATATTTCTATTGACACTATTAGATTGAGGGTGTTCCCATTTTCATTGACTGGAAATACAATTATATAATTGTCTAAACTTCATCCGACTACCATGATGAGTTGGCTGAGCTGCAGAGGGTGTTCCTAGGAACATATTTCCCAAGGTCGAAGAAGCTGAAGCTTAAGAACCTAATAAATAACTTTGAACAATTGCCTGGAGACTCTCTTAGCACTACATGGCAGAGATTCACCAAATTCTTGAGGATGGTCCCTCATCACAAAATTGTCGATGATGCTTTGGTCAAGAACTTCTATAGAACGTTTGGTGATAATAGTAAAGCTTGAGCTAACACAATCATGAGTGGTGTTTTTCTTGATCAACTATTTAAGCTAGTGGCCGAAAGAATGGAGTAAGTGGTGAAGACAAATAGGGCATGGGGACAGAGTGAGTGTGGTAATATAAAGGGTTCTTATTGCGGTCACCACAAATATTGAGCAGGCTAAAGTGAATGAAGAGATTATGGAGCAACTTGCTCAACTCCGTACAAGCATGGATTTGGTTTTGAAGCATAACCAAGCTAGTGTGAAGGCAATAGCTTACCAACCACCAATTACTCCTTTGTATGATGATCAATTCTTTGATGAGGATCTGTTTTGTGAGCAACCAAGCGGCAAATTTTTGAAACAACCCACAAGGGTCCAATTCGGACTATTAGAGGCTAGGTTCCGGGAATCAAGGTCGAAACTTTAACCTGATGAGATATATAGAGATAATAGGGGTGGATACTATGAGAAAATGAGTACCAAATGCATAATGGGGGAAAGAAAAGGCAACAGAAATGGTCCTTATGTGCCACTACACAATCGTAATACTGGATCAAGCAATTCTATGATCAAAGATATGTTTGAAAAGTTGTTAAAGCAAGTTGATCATCAAGATAAGAATCTAAAGGGAATGAAAGCAGATATCTCAAGTATTAATCAAAAGAAAGAGTCTCATTCAGTGGTAATTAAGCAACTTGAGCAGCAATTTGGACAAGTTTCTTCACAATTGAACTAAGGCCAAAAGGGCACCCTATCAACTAATATGGTTAAAAGTCCTAAAAATGAAGGGCATTGCATGACGATGATGACTAAGAGTGGCAATAGCACAATAGATCGCCCTATGCCGGTTCTTATGGATGAAGCCAATAAGAAGGGTCTTGGTGGTGAAGTTGAAGTTGAGGGAGAAGATCCGAAGGGTGTTAGGATGAAACAAGAAGAGATAAGGGAGCATGACAAAATGAAATCCATCCTAAAACCTCCTCCTTCTTTCGCTTAAAGTCTCATGAAAAAGGAAGAAGAGGGTAAATTCAAACACATCCTCTCAATGTTGAAGCAACTCTCTATCAACATCCCTCTCCTAGAAGCATTGGAGAAAATGTTCGGATATGCTAAATATATGAAGGATTTAGTCACCAAGAAATAGACTTTGAGCTAATAGTTCTCACAAGAACTCCAACAATGTAGTGGATTATGACTCAATGCCTTGCTCAAAAGCAAGAGGACCCTAGGGCATTCACCATTCCCTTCACTATCAGCGACATTGAATTTGCAAGAGCATTATGTGAGTGAGGAGCAAGCATCAATTTTGATGCCTTTTGCCATATTCAAAAAGCTTGGCCTTGGTACTCCTACTCCGACACGAATGAGGTTGCTTATGGCAGATCGAACCATTAAAAAACCAGAGGGAATCCTTTTGGATGTGCTTGTTAAAGTTGATAAGTTCATCTTTTTGGCAAATTTTATGATCCTCGACTGCGAAGTTTATTTTGAGATGCCCATCATTTTTGGTAGACTTTTTCTTGCCATTGGGAGGGCAGTAATGGATGTTGATTAAGGTCAGCTGTGGTTTAGGGTTAATAATACAGAAGTTGTGTTCGATATTCTCTAATCCATAAAACACCCAAATGAATGCAATAGTGAAGTGTGAATCCTCGATGATAGTTGACAAAGGAAGATGATAAAGTTAGGCCACAACATTAAACAAAGAGCTTCTTGGGAGGCAACCTAAGAAATTTGGTGAGTATTTGTTTATATGAGACATAGGGTAGTAGTAGTAGTTTGATTTAAATTTATAGACAATGATGCAATTGTAATGATTTTGAGGATTTCTGCGCTTTGAAATTTGGTATGCAGGTGAGAAGGAAAGAACTCAAGATCTGAAAAAAAATTGGATTTGGAGCAGCCCCTGTGAGCAGGCATATGAGTCGTACACTATTACTCTTAGTAATGCCTCGTAGGAGGAAACAGTAAGTATATGAAGCTGACATAATACACTACAAGCCAACCTTAATGTTCATAGGATCCCCTATGAGTAATAAGTGGGGTTCGTAGTGGCCAGGTATGATCTCTAAATTTTTGCTAAGTGTTGGTTCTGGTATGAGATTAAGACCTACAAGTCATAGGTTGACCTATGGCTCGTAGTCGGGGTCTCGTAGCCCTGATCTGCAGTTTTTAAAATCAGACCTGATTTTCTTATAAAAGGGGAAGAATTATTTTTTGACCCCAAAATTCATTTCTCAAACCCTAAGAGACAACGAGAAACCCTCTCTCATCACCCACATCATTTTTTCGACCAAATTCACAACTACCCACATCATTTCCTGGCAAAGATTCTGGTGAGAGTATAAATTTGTAAGGTTTCATCATGAAAATCATCTCTCTTTCCTGTGGCTCATTTCTCAATCAAATTGCTAAGCTCTTCGGTTATAATTCTCAATTTTTGTTGACAAGTTTGTTCCCTACATGAGTATACATTTAGTTTGAGTATGCTTAAGTATGCCATACATTGATTTTTGAGCTAAAGTTATAATCTAGGGTTTGTAGGCCTTGAAAAAAAGATTGAGTTGTGAATTAAACCTTGTTGAAATTCTTTAATGGATGATTGTGAGCATGAAATTGATGTTGTTTTGGTTTGTATTGTATATGATTGTCGGAATTGCACCTTAGGTGGTATGGGGTAAATGCCTTTGCTTGAATATGTGTGTTTGATTGAATCATTATTAATGGTGATTGCACTTCCTTGGGATGTTGTGGACATATCAATAATGAGTTTAGATTGTTCATTGCTTTTGATGTGCTTGACGTTTGGTTGAATTGGTTTTGACTCTTAGGGATAATAATCATTTTAAATTGTCGATGCTAATATGGAATTGATTATTTTCCATTTAGTTGTGCTTTGCTCTTATTTGCATGATGAAGTTAAATTTGGTGTTGAACTTGTTCTTGGTATGGGAAATACTTAGGCATTGCAGGTGACTTTTGTGCGCAGCTACGAGGCACTCCTATGACTCATAAGTTCCTATACGAGTCATAGTGACCCCTTGTAGCAAGCAAAAGTCACCTCTAATACCTTCATATTTCTCATGCAAGAGCCATATATGATTTGTAGTACTTGGTATGACTCGTAGGGAGGGTCTCATAAACTTTGTTAAGTTTTAAAAATGTTTCCGAAAATAGGTATGAGACTAAGATTACGACTCGTAGCCAACTTACTAATCATAACTACGCCTCATATCTGTGATCAGAAAGTAATTTTAAAGGCATAACTAGTTCTACGAGGATAGTATATGACTTATAGGTCACCCTATGAGGCGTAACTACACTCGTACCTGCATATCTACAGTGGCATCAATGCATAATTACTTGTTAGTTTTTTTTTGTTTGTTGTTCTTTACTGAATATTTTAGTAGATCAAACATCTTGAACTTAAATGATGTTTTATGGGTTGGTTGCAGATAATATGCCTCCAAAAGATAAATGGGCTATTCAAGCTCTTCAACGGAGGTTGTGGGATGAATCCTCCGACATCGAGCAATTCGAGGGCTCTATGGAAGTCCATAGAGTCAGGATAGATCCAGAGGCCAATCAACCTCAAACCTGGGCGGTTATAGCATGGATGCCCAGGGAAGTGAGTAGTTCCTCCCAGTCTGAAGAGGACAAACAACAAGACAACGGGGGCAGGTTAGACAGTTGCTTGCCACAGATGACCCCCCCCCATTCTAGCTCTGAGTCTGAGTTAGAAAGCACCTACTAAAACTAGAAGAAAGAGTTCTACTTCCAACCTCCAGTCAATCATAGATGGTTTATCCTTGAAATAAGAGAAATATACGACCAGGGGTTGGAGGATAAAGGGCATGGCAAGCCGGTCCATTAATTTTCTGAAGAGTCTAGGTTGAACACTGCTTAACTAGATAGATTAACCTTATTAGATACGGGATTAGATGAGCGTGGACTTAGGTGGACTATGTAGCAGCTATCCAAATATGCCCCATACATAGGCCGTGAGTTCTATGCTGCATACCTTGCTATACTTCACCGGGGAATGCCAAAGAATAAAATGCCCTTTTCGCAGCCAAGGCTAAAGGTGGTGACAATTTGGAGAAGGAGATTTGCTATATAAGAGGAGATGATCTAACGAGTGCAGTTTGGGCCTACTTATACAACCCCTTGATCTATTGCAGAATATGATAACTATATTGAGAAAATAAGGATAGCGTAACTGGGAAGAACATTAGGGCTAGGACAGAGCTTTTATGGTGGATCGCTAGCCAGATTTGTGAGTAAGATATTAAGCCAACGTAGGTCACGAACCACGCAGATCCTATAATAAAAGACCATCTCTCATTTTGGGCCACGTTTTGGTGGTCCATCATCCATTGGTGTATTAGGCCAACTTTTATAAATAATATGATCACCCTTGAGAGAGCGGTATTGTTATCCAATATCCTAGCTGGCTATGCTGTAGATTGGGCCCAGATTATTTCAGAGTAGATTCATGAGGCTGCAACTCATATGAGCACTTCACTGCCGTTTCTAGTGCTAATTCACTGACTATGTAATGCAACAAGTGTTCCTGTTGACCCTCACTGGGACCCTCATATAGAGGCTACATGCACTAATGATCCTAGCTTGATAAAGGCTGATGAGAATCCGGTAGCCTTGCCACGATCAACTCCTCCAGCTAGAGACATTCATAGTAGATCTAGAGGTCCCATATTTACCTCTAACTTTCACCGGCACTACTCTAACTACTACAGAGCCCATACCTGCGTTTGAGATTGATTCTACCCCATTCTCTAACACTCAGGCACTAGTACTATCTGTTTTGCAAGTTGACCCTATTTTCTTTATTGTTGCTTTCCATGCTTTATTGTGCAAGGTTACTGTAGCGGAAGGAGGCTACGTGAGTTGTCAGTGCAAGTTCAGCCATTGATTAATTAGATGTTCGAGTCTCCAAGGAAAGGATGAAGGCATTTGTTTGTGATTTGGTTAATGATAGAGTCCGAGCAATTGATGCACGTGTCGATGCATTCGAGGCTAGAGTCCAGAGGGTGCTAGGCCTACCGACATGAGTGCGGTGACTGAGGAGTTGGCTAGGCTCAAGGCGGACTTATTACAGATGTTAGCAGCCCCTGTTCCAGCCCTGAAGAGAGCATCTGTAGGAGATGAGGCATTTGATTGGCTCATTGACTGACCAGACACTAGAGAAAAGAGTCCTCTAGAGAATACTAATATAGAGCCGACCCTGAAGAGGTCGAGTCCTGAGGAGGAGGAGCCCATACCTGAGGAGGTGGTGCAAGAGTCGTGTTTGTTGGAAGCTATTCAGAGAGAGGGAGAGCACACCCCACCCCACCTGGAGATGTACTTCCGCCACTATAGTAGAGGAGGAGATCCAGTCCATGATCCCATTAATTAGCCTGAGACTGGTGCTTGATGCACGTTGATGTTTAACTTCTTTTAACCCCTCATTTTGGTATGATTGGATACTTGTTTTTTTTTCGGACAATCTTTTTATTTTGTTGGTTTTTGGTTATGCTTAACTATGTTTATGTTAAATGTTATTTTTACTTCTACTTTGGATGTTTATTTTTCGGTTTCAATGAATATATATATATATATATATATATATATATGTTTCTATGTAATTGTGTTTTGTTTTTGTTGTCTTTACTTTGAGGACAAAGTATCCTATTTTGGTGGGGTGGTGGAAGTTATGGATTAAGGTGAAGTCTGAGTAGCCTCAAGTCCATAACTTCCCCTATTTTTGATCCCACTATTTTCTTACTTGTGGATGTTTATTTTCCTTGTGGATGTTTATTTTCCTGTTTTAACCGGTATGCTTAGGTAGTATAGATAATGGGTTAATTCATAGTAATGTTATCTATTGGTATATATATATATAGTTCTTAGATTTTCTTTTAACTTTTGATACAAAAATTGGGTACCCTTAAAATTTTTAAGGTTGTGAGTATTTATGCGTTCATACATTTGTGAGCATCTGGCAATGTTTGTTCTGATATTGTGAAGGTAAGCTGAGATTGAAAGCATGACCTGTGAGTCTATACTTGATTGTGTACGCAATTGCCATATGTGTTGTAAGCTTATTTTGCAACATTTATGCATTTTCTATGGACCCTTAACTTGCCTTGTTACTCTAAATATTTGTTTGGTGATATGGTGGATATGAAAGGGATTTTAGGCCTTTGTTCTTTGAGTAAAACCACTTTTAGCCTAAGATAACCCACCAATTAAGTGAGAGAATCCCTTTCTCCAAAATTTTGAGCGTATCATGTACTCATTCTTTCTTGATACCTTGCTAGCTTAACCTTGTCTGATGAAATACCATGATATAGCCCTGGTCTATCCTTGAACATATGAACCTTGATTGAGGCCAAAGGCCTAAGTTGACGGTTGCTACAGTTGGTGGCCTTGGTTTGAGGCATAGATATTATGTACTTCACCTGAGGCTAAAAGCCTAAGTTGCGGGTGGCCTTTATGTGGTAAAGTAAAAGTGATAAGGGGGTTAGTTAGGAAATCATGAAAGAAATGAAAAAGCATGAGCCAAGTGAAGGGGAAGAAGAAAAGTGCCTTTAATTGAGAAACGTAGCAAAAATGAGTTTAAAACTAAGGCATAGTTGAAAAAGAGAAAGAAAGCACTCCAGAAAAGTTCAAAGCAAGTGAACAAGAAGGGATTGATGAAAAAAGGGTTGGATTATGAAAGCAAAAAGTGTTGGTAAATATAGTTCAACAATAGCTTTAGTCACTATTTTCCCAAAGAACCTTGCCAAAGCACCCTGAACCGATGTTACAAGCCTATAAGTCCTAAAGTGATCCACCTCCACTTTATCACCAAGCCAGAAAAATAAGTATAAGTGCAAGCTTATGGTGTTAGTCATTGTGTATGAATTTCAATTGTGAGAGTGAGAATGTTTCCTCAGTCTCTGATTTCTGAATGTTCTTGGATAAATATAAGGGACTTCCTTCTAGTGAGAGCATTTGCACTATTTGAGTATCATATGACTTTATCAGTGATTGTGGATGGTTGATGCTTCTTAGCTTGTCAAAGTTGGATTATTAGGTCTTTCATGATGTTCTAGTTTGGTCAATAGCTTGGCAACCCCATTTTGAAAGTAGTAACTAGGTACTTGAACCAAATGAGCTGTTGTATATGCCATTGATATAGCTGCTATGTATTACTCTTTGTCTGCTTAGATTGAGTCATTACTTGAGGATAAGCAACAATTCTAAGTTGAGAGTGTTGATGTGCTATCAAATTACAACACATTTAATGCCTAAAACATGGGATTTTGTGAGTTCTTAAAGCGACTTTTTAGTGTTTTGATGTGATTTTATTTTAATCTTGCAGAAAAGTTAGGTTGACATAATTTTCAAGAAAAGTTGCAGATTTTATTGAAGCATAGGCCATACGAGCCCTTCTACAAGCCATAGGTTGTGTCGTAGCAGGAATCAGTGTCCAAAAATCAGAAATCTACCAAGTGAAGGTCACCCATATGAGCCCAGCCTATGAGTCATAAGACACACTAAGACTCGTATAGGTGGAATCTTAGCGAGAATCAAGGAGCCAAAATGTTCGACTAAAAAACTAAAAACCAAGACTATCAGACCAGTATATGAGTCATCGCTCGAGTAATGACGCATACCTATAGGTCATACCAGTTCAGTCCAAGATGCCAAGAACCTAATACAAGACCCCGACTATGACTTGTAGGCCAACTTATGAGTTGTAACTGCGAAATTTATCAGATGCTAGCTGTCTTTTCTGCATAATTCCTGGGGTTATTTTGTAAATATTATAAATAGTTTAAGTTAGGTTTTTGAAGGGAGTTCGAAGAGTAGAGATTTCTCCATTACATTTTGAAGCTATTCTTAGGTTTTTAGTGTAGATTATTGTACTCTTTGGGAAACCCATTTTGGGGATTGCAAATATTGCTTTGTACTCATTGTTGATCAATCAAGCTTGTGGGTTTACAACTTGTGGTTCTTATCTTCTCCATTGTTACTAGTGAAACTCTTAACTATGACTATTATGTGCATCTTTGTGTGTTTTATCTTAGCCATGAATAGCTAAATAACCACAACTTAGGGTTGTAGGAACCATAGGTAGTTGACTTGAGATGACCTTGGTTTTGTGTATGTCTATGATTAGGGTTTTGCATATATTGTTTATTTTCCTTCATTATTAATGTTGTTTGGTGGTGGCCAACACCAAACCCTGCCTACTGTCACGATCCCGACCAAAGTAGTGATGAATAGGAAAAGGAAACTAGATGACAGGATTCGATGGATGTTTTCCCATCTAATCGCCAAAACCTAACCAAGCTGAGGTTGACTGGGATAATAAGCAACAGTTAGTTGACACACCATGGTGGCCGACTAAGCACCGTGGTGAAATTCAAACTTCACCTTCACAACAGGGCTAGAAGAACCTAAGTTACCTTCCTGCATGTAATTCACTAATCAAAGTTATGTTACCTAGGGTAATTGAGTCAACGACCCATTGGGAACACAATTCACAAGTTGTCCCTAAAATTGAGTCTTTTGCTGAATTTTAATTAGTGTTTGTTTTTAGTTGTCTTTGAATCAGAACAACCCGCCCTCTAGATATTGTAGTTATAGATACTAGGAATGTTTAGTAGTGAAATCTTATAGTCAAGACTTGTATTCCTTGTGAATTCGACCCTAACCTCGGTTAGGTTAATTACTGATAGCGACACTTTCTTATTGGATCATGACCATCATCAGTTCCTACATGGTAATATAATATAGGCATAGAGTATGCGTTAGTACATTTGAATGTACTAAGTATGTAGGATGCAATACAACAAGAGATAAGCATAATAACCGAAATGGATAAGCATAGGAAACGAGTAACATATAACAGTATGGCATGTACGGAAGATGCTTGAAGTAAATCATGCTTACATAGATCATAATACATGTATAATAAGAGACCATCATTACAGAGTGCATAGTTTATCAAGGTATAAACCCCTTGATTGGTGTGTGGATAATCTCACCCTACCACTCTTGGTGATTGAGGTACGAATCCCTCAATTGGTTGTCAAGGTACAAACCCCTCGGCATAGTTGCTGCGCGTACCATCTTCTATCCTCGGTGATTAAGGTATCAACCTTTCAATTGAATTAATGAGGTATTAACCCCTCAATTAGGTTAATGAGGTATCAACCACTCAATTGTATTAATGAGGTATCAACCCCTGAATTCAGTTAATGAGGTATTAACCCCTCAATTAGGTTAATGAGGTATCAACCCCTCCAATAGGTTAATGAGGTACAGACCCCTCAATTGGGTTAATGAACATCACACCCTCTATGAAAGTGATCATATCACAACACTATAGAGAAAAATATAATGGATATACATTCTTTTTATCATCATAATGTCATTTAACTCATATGCCACGCATTAGGCCTTCAAACATTCATGAATCAATAACCGCACATTTTATTAAACACTTGGCAGATTTGTAATGCTAGTGTAAAACCATGAAATTCAAGAGTGTAATCATGCTAGAAAATCTAGTATAAAACCATCAATAGATACTTGGTAACACCCCCAAACATTTACATCAAAACCCTCCATCAAATCTCATAATAGATTTTAATTCATAGCTCAAAACATGCTAAAACAATCACAATTTCATGAGACCCCAACATAGTGTGAAGTGAAATTCATAATAAGTAAGACCCATGAGTAAATCAATTTTAAATCATGCAATTCAGGTAAGAAGGAAGCTTGGGAAACATGGGTGAAGGGATCTAATGGTTGAAACCACATTCCTTAACTTTGGAGAATTTCTTGGTGAAGCTTTGAATAGAGATTTGAAGCTTGGATGAATTCCTTATGATTAGGAAGAGATTTGGACACTTGATTTTGAGTGAAATAATAGTCTAAATGTTTGAGAAGGTTTTGGGAAATGTCTTGTGTGATATGAAGGTGAAAAATCGCTAAGTATAGGTATTTTCACATATGCGAAGTCTTAGCCCCAAGACCCAAAAGCCTTAGACCGAGATAGAAACTGGCAGCCAAAAATACACTATAGCCACCTATGGCGCGTCGCACCAGGGACGTGGATGCTTTCTTGAAATCGTAATTTTGCAAGTTTCAAATTTTGATACGGTTACTCTAAAAATGAAGTTAGACCTATTTCCAACTCAATTTAACCTCCTGATCAAGAATATGAAGTCGAATTTTCATATCACCCACGAATTTCGAGATATATGGAAATTACTATTTCAGGAACTTTCGAGGCACAATTTTGGGCCCTTTTTGTGGTCATTTCAATATCTCCCCCTTGGGAACATTCATACCCAAATGTCAAAGAAATGGATATAAGATAAATAAACAAGATGAGTTTAGCCCACACGAGAATGCAATAATACACTTAAATATCATTTTCAAAAACCTCAACATAAGTATCAAAATCAACATGAACTTGTCAATATAAACCTAAGCATATGCAAATGACATGAGGGCTAAGACTTCTGACTTAGGACCACGGAGAAAGGACTTTACATGTTATCATAAGCTTGATAGAATGAAGGAGATATGGGTATTGCTTATCCATGCCTGCTTTGGCTCCCTGAGGGACACTTTCGACTTGATAATTTTTTTCCAAATGGACTTGATGAACACTACCTCCTATCAGTCAACTTCTCCACCCATCTAGCCAATGCCTCCACTAGGACTTTTTCCTAAGCTAACTTATCCTCTGTAACAGCTTTGACGTCAAAGAGTTCAATAGCATTAGAGTTACTAACACATCCCTTAACCTAGAAGCATGAAGAACTGGACAAGCCATATCCATATCCATAGACAATTCCCATTGGCATGGAACGTCACCAATCTTTCTCTACACACTATAAGGACTCACACCCAATCTTAACCCAATTGCCAACCTCAAACACACATAGCCCACTAGGTACATTAAACAATCATCTCCCCCTTAGGAGATAACCTTCACTATACCATCCTTCTACCCAAAACATCCAACTCTAATAAGGCAAAATCAAGACCTTGATTAAACTAGACCTCTTCAACCAAAGAAGATTTGGAGCCATTAGGAACACTACACCAACATGCTCAACTACCTCCAACCTAACATCCACTCTAGCCAACTGATGGACCTCTCTAGTGACCCCTTCTGCCACAATCATCAACCTATGCTAGGCTACTTAGAGCACCGACTACAACACTAGCCTTATTGAGAAAAATAATGCACACTCATATCATAATCCTTAAGGAGTTCTAACCATCTCTTATTACCCTCAACTCATACCTATCATATTTAGCAAGCAACCTCTCATTCCCCAAGACTTGCAACACTACCCCTAAATTGTCCACAAGCTCTAAATAAATCAATGCTCCACTGCTAGAGGTGACCTCAAAAACATGAATGTAGGGTTTTAAGACCATATTCATGAAATTCATAAACATAGCTAGTGCATAAGTCAACCAAACAAATCCACCAATACTCAAATGCTCACTCCTAGCCCAAAAGGACACCTAGGGATTTCACCTACCCTTATCCTCACTTAGGGACAAACTCGAACCACAAATTAATCCTAGTAGAATGACTAGCCCATTGTAGTTGGCTCGATAGATCATCCATCCTTAGCCATTATATTACAACCTTACGGCTCCTATATTCATTGGAAGCATGATATGCATGTAGCCAAAACACCTTAATACCTCCAACCCATCAAACCAAACTCAACCAAGATCACAAGACAAGGCTTTATGCAATAAGGACATGGAGCAACCCTTACAAGCCTTTCTAGAACCAATAAACTCATATGACCAAATCTTTCTAGAAACAAAAGGAAAAATAAAAGAAATAGTGACTCCTGGAACCATCAAAGCATACACAATAAAATCAAGGAAAACCTCTAACTTACCAGTAGCATCATCAGGCACCTCATCTCCTCCTTGCCTTCTTTGAAGAGCATAGAACTGATTGTGCCTTAGGGAACCACCTAGAGAACGAATATCCTCACCCTTGCCTTGGTTACGAGGATAATCTTTATTCTTATGCCTCTCATTAGCATAATAAAAACAAGCATTGGTGCACTTCAAACATGGGCCTATATGAACCTTACCACATGTTGGACACATAGCATTATCTCTATCTTTGGGACTTGGGAACTTTTCTTCAAAACATGCTCGCTTGGCCTCACTACCCCTTCTCTTCCTTATCTTTTCCTCATCTTATTGTTTCACATATGTCATTATGCAGGACAAATACATGTCACTTATTAATGTAGCAGACCGACATTCCTTACTTACCAAATCAGATACATCCATCATAAACTTGTTCCTAGACCTTGGTTCGGCCACCAATTGGGGAACATATTTGGAAAGTTGGTTGAACTTGAGGGCATAATCCCTCACACTCATTGACCCTTGCTTCAAATTTATGAACTCCATCATCTTGGACTCCCTAAGATTAAGAGGGAAGAATCAGTTAAGAAAAGCCACCTTTACTCCTCATATGATAGCACATTATTGTTTCACCCCCTCTAGTTGGTAGGCTGCCAACTCTGCCTTCTCTTTCGAGCTAACACCCATAACAGTCAATACTTTGTACACCTCATCCATAAATTCATGGGGGTCCTCATCCATCTTAGACCCATAGAACTCCAGGGGGGCAGTCATCCTCATGAAGTCCCTCACTAAAGATGTTGGGTTAGGAACATGAGGAACTTGGGCCCCTTAGTTGATTTGATTGGCCACAGTATGAGCTAACATGGTAAGAGCATCTCAAAATTCTTCATGAGCTAATTGTTCTTTAGGAAACCGTGATCTTCTTCCTTTTATGTTAGGCATGATCTAGCATATCAAAGAACAATCATTAAAGGGAACATAAAATTACCTCAACTCTATAGCATGACATAACCATAAAGAAGGGAAACATTTCCTGAAACATCTCATAGCCTCTTGCTCATAGTTGTGGTGTACAACATAACCATGAACAAGAATTTAATGGATGCAGTATGTTGGATGCCGAAGACCTTATAACCTAGTGCTCTGTTACCAAGTTTGTCACAACCAAAAATAGGGCCTAGACGTGACATGATGAATAAGTAACCTGAAGAAACCATAAAAAAGGTTCTTAGCATATCATACACACATCCTTGGTCACGAAAGCAAAATAGAAGAACATAAGACACATAAACAAGGAAAAGTAGGACCAAGTAAAGGAGTTAAAACACTTAAAGCATAATATATAACTTGTCCAATGACACCTCCAGTGTAGAACTTAGCGGGGGCTAAGACAAGCAACCGGGCTCAGCCTCATAGTTAAAGCATACCATAAAGAAAGAAAGTATTTATTACATAATATAATAACATAGACATTATCCTTGAAATAGAGGACTTACAGACTAGCTTGAATAGGAAGCACTAGCCACATGGAGGTGGAGGATGACCAAAAGGAGCTCCAGTTCCTACATGGTAATATTATGTAGGCTTATAGTATGCATTAGTACATTTGAATGTACTAAATATATAGGATGCAATGCCACAAGAGATAAGCATTATAATCAAAATATATAAGCATAGGCAATGAGTAACATATAATAACATGGCATGCATACAAGATGCTTGAAGTAAATTATGCTTGCATAAATCATAATAAATGTGTAAGAAGAGACCATCATTATAGATTACATTCTTTATCAAGATATAAGACCCTTGATTGGTTGGTAGATCGTCTCACTCTACCACCCTTGGGGATCGATATACAAACTCCTTAATTAGTTGTCAAGGTACAAAGCCCTCGACATGGTTGTCATACGTACCACCTTCCATCCTTAGTGATTGAGGTATCAACCCTTCAATTATGTTAATGAGGTATCAACCCCTCAATTTGATTAATGAGGTAACAACCCCTCAATTGTGGTAATGAGGTATCCACCCCATAAGTAGGTTAATGAGGTATCAACCCCTCAATTAGGTTAATAAGGTATCAACCCCTTAGTTATGTTAATGAACATCACAGCCTCCATCAAAGTGATCGTATCACAACACTATAGAACAAAATACCATGGATATACATTCCTTTTATCACCATTAGTTCATTCAACTCATATCCCATGCATTAGGTCTTCAACAACTCTAGAATCAATAACAGGACATTTTATGAAATATTTGGTAGATGTGTAATGCTAGTGTAAAACCATGCCATTCAGGAGTGGATCATGCTAGAAAATTTGGTGAAAACAATCAATAAATACCTGGTAAAAACCTCAAATAATATATATATCAAAATCCTTCATCAAGTATCATAATAGATTTTAGATTTATGCTCAAAACATGCTAAAACATAGTGTGCAGTGAACTTCATAATAAGTAAGACCCATAAGTAAATCAACTTTAAATCATGCAATTTAGGTAAAGAGGAATCTTGGGCGCCATGGATAAAAGGACCCAATGGTTGAAACCCACATACCTTGACTTTGGAGAATTTATTGATGAAGATTTGAATGGAGACTTGAAGTTAGGATGAATTCCTTAAGATACGGAAAAGATTTGGACAATTGATTTTGAGTGAAATAATAATCTAAATGTTTGAGAAGTTTTTGGGGAATGACTTGTGTGATATGAAGGTGAAATATGACTAAGTATAGGTATTTTCATATATGGGAAGGCTTAGGCCTAACACTCTAAAGCCTTGGACCGAGGTAGAAACTAACAGCGAAAAATACACTATAGCACCCTTAGTGCGTTGCACCAGGGGCGCGGATGCTCTCTGGAAATCATATTTTTACAATTTTTACATTTTGATACGATTGCTCTAAAATTGAGGTTACACCCATTTCCCACTCAATTGACCTCTTGATCAAGAATATGAAGTTGAATTTTTGATATCCTGCATGAATTTTTAGATATATACAAATTACAATTTTGAGCACTTTCAAGGCACATTTTAGGCACTTTTTGGGTTATTGCAGGTACAATTTGTTTTATTCTCTTCAAAGGAGGAAAGGTGTTATTAAGGTACTTGATATTTTCACTTGTATATTAAACGTCTTTGATTTTGATGTATATGCATTGATAGAATCACATGTCACTCTTTCTTTTGTTACTTCTCTTATTGCCAAAAAGTTTCATGTTGAGCCCACACTATTTTGTGAGTCTTATGGTGTCTACTCCCATCGGTGCAACTACTATTGCTAAAAAGGTCTATAGAAATTGTCCCATTTGCATCTTGCATAAAATATTGTCTTGCGATCTTGTTAGTTGGATATGATTGATTTTGATGTTATTCTTGGGATGGATTAGCTGCATGTATATTATGCCTCTATTGATTGTAGAACCTATAGGGTCAAATTTCAATTCCCAAATGAATCGGTCCTTGAATGGGAGAGTCATGATGTAGTGGTCAAGGGTAGGTTTATCTCTTGAATTAAAGCCCAAAGGTTGATCTCTAAGGGGTATCTTTATCATCTTGTGAGGGTTAGGGATGTGGAATCGAAAGTCCTTCCTATAGAGTCAGTTACAATAGTAAATGAGTTCCTTGATATCTTGAGTAGATACCTTCTCGGTGTTCCTCTTGAAAGGAAAATAGATTTTGGTATAGACCTCCTTTCCGATACTCAACCCATTTCTATTCCCCTAACTATTTGGCCCCGACAGTGTTAGAGGAGTTGAAGGAGCAATTGAGGAATTTTTTAGAGAAAGGTTTTATTAGACCTAGTCAATCATATTGGGGTGCACCAGTGTTGTTTGTGAAGAAGAAAGAGGGGTCCCTTAGAATGTACATTGACTACCGGCAACTTAATAGGGTCACCATCAAGAATAACTATCCTCTTTCATATATTGATGATCTATTTGACCAACATCAAGGGGCTAGTCACTTCTCTAAGATTGATCTTCCGTTTGGGTATTATCAAGTGAAGGTTAGGGAGTGTGACATTCCCAAGATGGCCTTCAGGACTAGGTGTGGGAATTATGAGTTTGTTGTTATGTCTTTTGGGTTGACCAATGCACCGGCTATCTTCATGGATCTTATTAATAGGATCTTTAATCCCTGCCTTGATTTGTTTGTAGTGGTTTTCATTGATGATATCTTCATCTACTCTCATAGTGAGGAGAAGCATGTGAGTCATTTTAGGGTGGTGTTATAAAAATTAAGGAAAGAGAAGTTGTATGAAAAATGCAAATTATAGTTGAAAGAGGTTGCCTTTATGGGTCATGTGGTATCGGGGGATGGTATTAAGGTAGATCCTAAGAAGATAGAAGTGATTAGAAATTGGCCTAGACCTTTGACCCCGTCGAATAGTAGAAGCTTCTTGGGCTTACCTGGTTACTATAGAGTTATTGTGGGTAGCGTAGCTCATGTTGATGATGGGGGTAAAAAGGTGGCTGGAGAGTCCATTGATTGGCTAGATTAGGGGTTAGGTTGGAAGACATTTATAATGGTGGTATTGAGGTTGTTGATGCTTCAAAATTTTCCTTGGAGGATGAGTTAAAAGCAAAGCCAGATCTTGACTCCTCCTTAATAGAATTGAAGGCCTTGGTGAGAGAGGGCAAGGTAGAGGTTTTCTCCCAAGGTGGAGATGGTGTCATTAGGTACCAAGGTAGGTTGTGTATGCCTTGTGTTGATGACTTGAGAGAGAAGATTCTTGATGAGGCTCATAATTCTTACTATTCTATTCATTGTGGTTCTACCAAGATGTATATAGATTTGAGAGAGGTAATTTTGTGGGGAGGTATGACGAAAGACATTGCCAAATTTGTATCCGGTTGTTGTATTTGCAACAAGTCAAAGCTGAACACTAAAGGTCAAGTGGCCTATCCCAAGACATAGAGATTCCTACTTGGAAGTGGGAGGAAATTAACATGGATTTTGTGGTTGGGCTGCCTAAAACTAGAAAGGGTTTTATTCTATTTGTGTTGTGGTTGATAGGATGACAAAGTCTGCTCATTTTCTACCGGTTAAAACTACTTGTGGGGCCTAAGACTATGCGAAATTGTACATTTATGAGTTGGTTAGATTCCATGGGATGGCCTTGTCTATCATATCGAACCATGGTGCTCAATGCACTTCACACTTTAGAGGTCCTTCCAAAGAGGTCTTAGTACCAAGGTTAAGCTTAGTACGACCTTTCGCCCTCAAACAGATGGACAAGCCAAAAGAATTATCCAAACTCTCGATTATATTCTTAGATCTTATATTTTGGAGTTTAAGGTTATTTGGGATTATTATCTTCCATTGAATGAGTTTGCTTATAATAATAGTTGTCATTCTAGTAGTAGTATGGCTCTATTTGACCCTTTATGGTAGGCATTGTAGATCACCAGTTGGGTGGTTTAAAGTGGGAGAAATGGCTTTATTGGATCTGGATATGGCTATGGAGGCTATGGACAAGGTAAGATCGATTAGGAAGAGGTTGAAAATAACCCAAAGTCGACAAAAGCCCTATGCCGATGTGAGGAGAAGGGAGCTTGAATTTAAAGTTGGTGATTGGGTCTATTTGAAGATTTCACTCATGAAGGGTGTGGTTTGTTTTGGTAAAAAGGATAAATTGAGTCTATGATATGTGGGTCCATATAGGGTGTTAAGGAGGATTGGTAAGGTAGCTTATGAGTTGGAGTTTCTTAGTGAAATTGACTTGGTTCATTAAATTTTTCATGTGTCTATGTTGAGGAAATGTGTGGGTGACCTAAATGCTATTGTCAAATTGGATGTTGTGGGTGTTGTTGAAGATAAATAGACTTATGAAGAGGTCCCAGTAGAGATTTTGGATAGACAAGTGAAGAGATTAAGGAACAAGGATGTGGCTTTCGCTAAGGTCCTTTAGAGGCACCAATAAGTCGAAAGTGCTACATTGGAGGCCGAGGCGGACATGCAAAAGTGATATCCTTATCTCTTCCATTCTACTAAAGCCTAAGGTACTAATTCGATGTTCCTTATATGATTTCAAGTCTTATATTTCAGCTCCTATTTCATTTGCATGCATCATGTTTATGTTCGCAAGTTCATGGTAATTTTTTGACACTTACATTAAGATTTTTAAAATGGTGTTTAAGTGCATTATTACATTCTTATTGGGGCTGATTTCTTCATGATTACTCTTCTTATATACGGTTCTTTGACATTCGGTGATAAATTATCCTAAGGGAGAGATATTGAAATGATCCTAAAAAGTGCCCGAAAATGTGCCTCACCGGAATCATAATTTCCATATATCTTAAAATCCTGTGTGATATCGAAAATCTGACTTTATATTCTAGATCAGGGGACAAAATTAAGTGGGATATGGATATAACCTAGATTTTAGAGCAAGCGTAGCAAAATTTGATTTTCCTAAGTTTGCACAAAAAAGTATGGGTCTGCATTGGTACCACGACATGCCTCCATTGTGGACCAGTGTTATTTTCACCACATTTTGTTGTTACGGTCTAAGACTTTTGGGTCTTAGGCATAAGTCTTTCCATGCATAAGAATACGTATACTTAGCCGTATTTAACCTTCATATCATATAAGACATTCCCCAATGCTCTCTCAAACACTTAGACAAATATTCCACTCAAAATTCAAGTGCCAAATCTTATTCCAGATCTTAAGTATTTCATTCAAGCTTGAACTCTCCATTCCAATCTTCATCAAGGAATTCTCCAAAGTCAAGGTATGTGGGTTTCAACCATTGGGTCCTTTCACCCATGGTGCCTAAGCTTCTTTTTTACATAAATCTCATGTTTCTAAGTTGATTTACTTATGGGTCTTATTTACCATGAATTTTCCTATGAACTATATTAGGGTTTCATAAAACTGTGATAGTTTAAGCATATTTTAGGCTATGAATCTTTGATGTATCTTGATATCTGAAGAAGTGTTTTGATGTATATTGGATGAGGGTCTATCAAGTGTTGGTTGGTGGATTTATATTGAATTTTCTTTCATGATTTCACTCTTAAATTGCATGATCTCATACTAGTATTAAACACCCATCAACTATTTGATAAAATATCTGGTTAATGTATCTTGGGTTGTTGAAGGCATAATGTTTGGCATATGAGTTAAGTGACTTATGATGATGATAGGATGGTCTATATATGTTGATTTCATGACATGTATCTATAATGTGGTAAGTTGATCATAACCAATTGATAGGTTGATACTTCAATCGCCTCGGATGGGTGTGGTAAGCCATCAACCAATTGAGGGGTTGATACCTTAATCACTTCTGGTGGAGGATAGTCATGTCCATCAACTAATTGAGGGATTGATACCTCAATCACCTTAGATGGTGGTGGTGAGCCACCAACCAATTGAGATGTTAATACCTCAATCACTTCCGATGGAGGGTGGTCATGTCCATCAACCAATTGAGGAGTTGATTCCTCAATCACTTCTAAGGAGTTGTCTACCTTAGATTCCAAGTACTAAGTTTGCTTGGTCTATGACGATGGTCTCTTCCTTCACATCTTAAAGCAAGTTAGTGAGTCCTCAACTCCGAGGACATGCTTCTCTTAATTTATGTTGTGTATTGACTCTTTCTGTGATTGGCAACCCATGACTATGAGGGTGAGCCCAGAGATTGTCTTGGTCCCCGCTCTTATCTATGTAGTAGAGGCATCGTTGGAACCTTATAATGTATTTAATGCTATTCTATAGGCTTGTCATGCTTCTATGGTGTCAAGAATGTGCCTTGGCCCCATATTCCCTTTTTACCACCTCTTATTATTTTTTTGCTGCTTTCGCAACCAAGGATGTGTAATGATATGTTAAGAGGATTGATTGGAGTCTCTTTGGGTTCCCCATTCGCTGTGTCACATCTAGGCCCTAGGCTTAGGTCGTGACAATAGTGTAGTATTTCTTGTTATCTCTTGGTTCTTCTTCTTTTCTCTCTATACATTTTGTTACAAGAAAAGGCAGTATTTATGCTTGTGTATCCATCATCACTAATGGATATCACATTGCCATGTATATACTTTGAACAACAAGTATGTTACATGGATGATTATGTTATAAAATAAGTTAAAATAAGTGTAAATCTATCTTACACATAATGCCTATTGTGTGTAAATATGTGTTGCCACAAAATATATTATGTGCACATAGAAAATATTTATTTGGACATCCATTTTACAACACTCTCCGCTGGATGTCCATGTAGCAATACGCTTTTTTTTATGGCTCATTAAAAATCGTACCAGGAAAAGACCCAGTGGGATTAAACCTTGGTTAAGAAAAAAAGAGTGCAACGCGTATTTACTCTCCTCCCTCCCCTATGAAAATATCATTTAATATCTCAAAGATGATGCATCCCAATCTTGTTCTCAGTTTTTCAAAAGTCAAAGTTGACAATACTTTGGTGAATATATCTGCTAAATTATAACTGGAATGAATTGGTTGAACATCTATTTCATTTTTCTTTTGAAGATCATAAGTGCAAAGGAATTTTGGTGAAATATGTTTTATTTTGTCTCCTTTGATGTATCCTCCTCTTAGTTGAGCTACACAGGCAATATTGTCTTCATATAATATTATTGGTGTTGCAACCTGGTCCAGATCATGATAGTGCCTGTAAAATCCCACCCATAGGAAAGCTAATTACCCAGCTCCCCACGCACCAGTACTAGCTCTTCAGTTAAGCCAAACCAATAAAACAACAGTATACTGAAACATACCCATAACATGGAAGTTAACTATACAAAACTACAATAGACAAAAAAGACATACGAATATACATATAACCAAAAACATAATATAATAAACAACCCCAGAGTCCTTTTGAAAATACATAGTACTAAGGTACAAGTCCAAAGTCTGAAAGCAAAAAAAAACCATCAGAAGAAGGAGATTGTCACAAAGCCAGAGTTGCCGATGTTCACCTAAAAGAAGTCTCTTGGGCTACCAGATCCCCCAAAATCAGTGTCCCTGACTAGAACCTTCACCTGCACCATGGGAAGATGCAGAAGTAGGGGTGAGCACCAAAAAAAGCACCTAGTTAGCATCATTGTCCAACTAAGTGAAATAATATACAAAATGAAGCTCAAATGCATATAAAACTAGCTATCCCACAAATCAACCTGTAATATCAAGCCAAACTGATAACTCAAGTTGTACATGGGTGCAAGATCCTAATACCTATGCATATAGGCCACCCAAGCCCCTAAGACTGAGAGGTATACTCGCATACAATATAACTCATAGATCATCACTGAACCCTAAAGACTCATCATAGAGTTCAACTCTCCAAATCATTAGAACAAGGGTCGGTTGAATATTGGTGTAAGGCCCTAGTATCTACGCCTGAATGCCCCCTAAACCCCCATAAGCCTAGGAAGTACACCTACACACAATTAGGGTGTTAATAGTTGCATCGATCTATGCAAAATCAATCATGGGGCCTCGCCCTCACAATCACATGTCAATTGGGTCCTTGACCCTTTGCCGACACATGGAACCCAATTCGATATACATATGCGTAATAGTAAGATGTATCCCTCATGTGAGAATGAATCCCCCTCGCATATCAATGTATCTCATCTTATAATGTCGCCTACGAGGCTGAGCCCCTCTAATAAAACGAGTAAGGTCCTCGACCTGATCTTAGTCGATGCTCGGTCCTTAGAATTTGCATCTACCACATGGCATCACAGTCATACTATTAGGACACATACCACGAGGAGTATCACCCAGGACTCATACTCTACAACATGACCATCGGTGCTTAATGGTAACCTGGAGCGTTATCTGGGATGAGATGTCAAATAGTGACTCACTCAACTAGCATATCTGAATCCAAAATTCCAAAGTCATATCCTTCCCAGAGTTAACATAGGCAATAAGGCTTACAATATAGGTACCCCTAAATATCACCATCTCTCTGATAATATCCACTAAACCCCTACCTCAGATATATATAACTAATGGCAGTACACAAGAGCTGATGACTCAATAATTAGTATAGAATCAGGGTTAGCATGTAGTGATCCAGTTAACCATAGGCAATGAAAGTGTAGCATGACAGCAATCGGTATATCATAGGTTCCCACAATAACCAGGCCAAACAGGAGCATATCTAAGTCAGAGACAAGACACAGTACGAAAAGTATTCAACAAGTAGCGTTACAATCATCATTGCTCAATAACACCAGTAACATGCTTTCCCAGACAACAATATATGTTAGAATACATATCTGACCCATGGTATCAACCCATATACGACCCTTATCAGGCCTCTTTGATCAATAATACTTGAATATATTGAATCTACAACACTCATAGCCATCAACTCAAAGTACAATCTCATCACAACATATACTATGTATATAGGGTACAACTAGCATGTCATATACATCTAAGTTCAACATGCATATATTCTTACTCAGTCTAAGGTTAAGGAGAAGCCTAACATACCTAGTTGTCGATGCCTCAAGCTTTTAATCAATCTAAGTGAGCTTTTTCCTTTCTAATGGCCTCCCAATGTTACTCAATTGTGAAAATATAGTCCATAATATTAACATGGTCAATTTAGATGCATTATCTTGAGAAATGTGCAAAATTAGGACAAAAGTGCCTAAATGGGAAAAATAGAAACTATGCCAAAAATTCCCAAAATTCCCCAAAAATGTTCGCCATACCGACCTGAGTCTACAAAAAACAATTTAGCCCAAAATGGACCACAGAAGATTGAGAAAAGGCCGAACAAATAAGTTAAAAACTTTACCGGGAAAATATTCATTCCAAAATTTCCCCAGTAAAAATTCTCAAAAACCAGACAATTACAATCAAACGCCCATCATAACATAGTTTTCCATTGGAACGTAGAATAGTTTATGCTTAAGTATAGTTTACTCCGTCAAGAATGGGTCCAATATCAACACGTAAAATATTTCACCATTTTCGAGAAAGAACACTACTAAAACAATGAATTTACTTTAGAATATGAGCCAAATCCCAATTCCAACTTCACCACGATGTTCCTTGAATAAATTCAAGTCATATGGACCTTTTATTCAAAAAAAATCAAGCTTATATAACTTGAGATACAAGCTAATGAAGTTGCAAAT
Organism: Solanum sejunctum; assembly: GCA_025642045.1. Lineage (NCBI taxonomy): Eukaryota > Viridiplantae > Streptophyta > Magnoliopsida > Solanales > Solanaceae > Solanum > Solanum sejunctum. Next base: position 66,834 of record JAOTQJ010145043.1, on the reverse strand, counting down.
TTGGGTTGAATCACAAAGGGGATGACCTACATATAGGCCACCCACGCCTTCTCCGTGAATGAGGATCGAGCCCCGTGAATGCAGAGGTGTAAGGGCCCATCCCTCCTCCTCTAATGCAGAAGCCTTTCCATGAATGCAGAGCATAGATACATCAATTGTTCCAACACCACCTATAAACATAGATTGGGCGGGGGCCAAGAAAATTTCTGGGCTCACCCTCATAGTATCAAAGGTCAACATAGAGAAATAACATTAGCAAGAGTAGCATAGCTATGTGCCCGAACATTAGGACTCACTAAAATCTTATTTTCAAGATACCAAAACTAGCCACATGGGGGATGATCGTGAGGTGCTCCGATTCCTACATGATAACATCATGTAGGTATAAAGTATGTGTTAGTACGTTTGAGTGTACTAAGTACATAAGATGCAATCCAATAAGACATAAGCCAATATAGTCAAAATGCATATAATAGGCAATAGATGAGCATAATTTCAATATGTTATGCATGATAAATGCTTGAAGTAAAACATGCATGTAAATCATTCAACTTGCATAGATCATAACACATGTGTGGGAAGATACCTCAACAAACATACAATAAGATCAAGCAAGCTACAACTTGTTATCCCAATGATTACCCCTACCAGTAAAGAGGTGGTCTACTTGCCAGGGTAAATCATACTTCACCTTATGAGAGCCTGTCCCATTTAGGAGAGGTAACCTTCCTTACGGGAGTCTCCCATTTTGAAAAGGATTTCATGAGAAACTTCATCAATCAGAGCCCGTCCCATTTCGGGAAGAAATTTAAGAGAAAGTGAACTAAATAGATCCACTAGTATAGCAAGGGTATAACATAATCCTATGTTGGCACATAGTTCAAGAAAAGAGAGCAAATCCTCCATTAATCGGTGCTAGGTCTAATCCCACAAAAACTTACAACAATCATACTTTAATAACTTGCAATAAACATGGAATCATGACATAAGAAGATCTTAAATACACTTGACCTCTAATGGGGAGCCTAACTTAAAACATGAGAATAGATCATCATCAAATATTACCCTTGCATTAATATCAAAGGGTCACAAAAGGTAATATCTTGAAAAACAGGGGTTAACTTCGTACATGCCTAATAATAGATAATTTAATAGATTCACAACATACTTGATAGCCCATATTAATCATGAAGTCACTTGACTCATAAAACATTTAAATCACTTGTGTAATGCTTATTCAAAATCATACAATTCAATAGTGAAATAACATAAGAAAACTCAATTCAAATCAACCCACCAACATATTGCAAAACCCTGAAGTGAAATACCTTGAAATTCATCATCAAATCTCATAATTGATCATAGTTTCATAACTCAAAACATACATAGTCTCAATAGACAAAATCAATTCATAGTATAAGCTTGAGGTAGATAAACATGCATATTTAATCAAAATTTTATAAAAATCCAACATATTTTATGCTTAAAATCCATAATAAAAGATATCCATAGATAATACGACTTGAAACACATGCAATTTTATAAGATAGGAATATTGGGCACCATGGGTGAAAGGACCCAAATGTTGAAACCCACATACCTTAGACTTGGCGATTTCCCTTATGTAGATTTAAAAAGAACTTGAAGCATGAATAAAGTTCTTGAGATACAAAATTAAGCTTGGGACACTTGAATTTTGATGAAATTTTTGGTTAAGTGTTAAAGGGTTCTGAGAGTGTTTTTAGTGGTATAGAGTTGAAAGTTGGCTAAATATAGGTATTTTTATGTCTGAAATAGCATGGGGTAAAGACCCCAATGCCTTAGGCCGAGATAGGGAAAATAAGTAAGTCATAACAGTACTCCGCGATAGGTCCGCATCATGGAACTATCCCGAACAGCTTTTGGAAATTAAAATTTTTGAAAATATTTTCTTTTGCTATAGGCCCTCTAAAATAGGGGTTATACCCATTTATCACTTAATTTTGCCCTCCGATTAAGAATTATTAAGTCAAATATTTGATATCACACACGTATTTTGAGATATAAAGAAATTATGATTATGGGCATTTTATAGGTGCATTTTCGTGGCGTTATTGGGGTGTTTCACAACTTAAAATCAAACCCCAACCCTCTATCCTTGGAGCAATCACACTTCCAGTAGAAATTGGTTGTTTTGGAATTAATGGAACCATCAAAATCCCATTTTGAGGCCGTTTACTAGGGTTTCATCAGAAATCTCATTTTAGTAGCTTTAAATTCTCGCTAACTTACAAACTTGCACAATTCTCAACCAAAAAGCCTAATAATCATCCTAAAAGTTCATAAAAGGTCAGAATTTACTACTGAGATGCTCAAAGTAATAAAAATACTGCAGAAACATAGAATTGACCTATAGGGTCATTACAACATCTCCCACTTATAAGACTTTTGTCGGCAAAAGTAAAGGCATATCTAATAGCTCAAATAGGTCAGGGTATTGCTGTTATATCTCTGCCTCTATCTCCTAGGTAGCCTCCCAACCGATGGTGTCGCCACTGTACCTTAACCATCGGTATGACCCTAGAGCATAGTTGCCTGGTCTCCCAGGCTTAAATTTCCACCAGGTCCTCAATAAAAGTCAGACACTCATCTAGCTCAACTGATTGATCCAGTAGCACATGCAACTTATCTTGGAATGTACTGGCACAACATTGGCATATATAATATGAGGTGTATAGTTGAGTAAAATGGAGGTAGGATTAACTCAGAAGCAACTAGCCTAACTCGACTCATGATCTTTGAAGGCCCAATATACTGGGGACTCAACTTACCCTGTCTCCCAAACTGCATGACTCCTTTCAGAGGCAACACTCTCAAGAATACCTGATCTCCAACCTCAAAATGCAGGCAGGTACTGGCATCTACCATCAGCATAACTCTAATGGTGACTCTGAGTTATCCTCAGCCTATCCTGTATAACCCAGAGCTTGGGTAGGGTATCTTATAGCAGATCTCTACTATATAGACTCAGCTCTGTAGTCTCAAACCATCCAATAGGAATACAATATCATTGGCCATATAATGCCACTAACGAGGCCATCTGGATATTGATGTGATAGCTATTATTATTCGCAAACTCAGCTCACAGTAGAAACGGATCATAACATACCCCCAAACCTAACACATAAGGCCACAACATATCCTCCAGAACCTGAATAATGCACTCCAATTGGTCGTTAGTGCGGGGATAAACTATTATGCTCAAATAAACTTAGGTACCCCAGCTGAAAATCCCTTCAAATATTGGAGGCAAACTATAGCCCTCGATTAGATATGATAGATATCGGCACCCCGTGCAACCAGACTATCTCTTGAATAAAAATATGTGCTAATCGCTCGACACTTAAAGTAGAACGGACTGACAGGAAGTGTAAAATTAATTAACTTATCAGCTATCATCCAAATGTTGTCATAACTCCTGAAAGTATGAGGAAGCCCTACAACAAAGTCCATAGTCACACGTTCCCACTTTCACTCGGTAATAGGTAATGACTAAATCGTTCCACCAGGCTCCTAGTGATCAACCTTTACCTGCCAACAGTTGAGACAATGGGACAAATAATGAAACGACCCCAAAAAGTGACTGAAAATGTGCCTTGGAAGTGCCCAGAATCGTAAGTACTATATATCTTAGAATTCATGTATAATATCAAAAATCTGACTTCATATTCTTGTTTAGGGGTCAAATTAAGTGGGAGATAGGTCTAATCCTAATTTTATAGAAATATAGCAAAATTTGAAAACCATAAGAATATGATTTCCAGTGTGAATCCATGCCCCTAGCATGACGTGCCAAGGGTGCACTACTGTGTATTTTTGTGCACGATTTTTCTATCTTGGTCCAAGCTTTTTGGGTCTTGGGCCTAAGTGTTCCCATGCATGAAAGTACCTATACTTAACCATATTTCACCCTTATATCACATAAGACATTTCCCAATACTCATTCAAACACTTAGACAAATATTTCACCCTAAATTCAAGTCCCAAAACTCATCCTAATCTGAAGGATTTCACTCAAGCTTCAAGTCTCCATTTCAAATCTTCTTCAAGAAATTTTTCAAAGCTAAGGTATATGGGTTTCTTTCATAGGTTCCTTTTACCCATGATGCCCAATATTCTTTTTACCTAAAGTTACATGATTTAAAGTTAATTTACTCATGGATCTTACTTATTGTGAATTTCATAGCACACTATGCTGGGATTCCTTGAAATTATGATTGTTTTAGCATGTTTTAAGCTATGAATCTAAGATATATTGTGAGATTTGATGAAGGGTTTTGATGTATATTTCTTGAGGGTGTTACCAAGTATCTATTGATGGTTTTATGCTGAATTTTCTAGCGTGATTCTGCCTTTGAATTGCATGGTTTTACATTAGCATTATACACCTGCCAAGTGTTTCATAAAATATCCGATTATGATTTCTTGAGGAATTGAAGGTCCAATGCATATTTTATGAGTTGAATGACTATATCATGATGAAAGAAATATATTTATAAAATATTATCTTTATGGTGTCGGGAATTGACCAAGCCTCACTCGGGAGGTTATAGACCCGGGTAACCATGTTGAGGGGCTTGTACCTCAATCACGTCACTTGGGAGGTGATAGGTCTATGAAACCATGTCAATGGGTTTAGACCTTATCAACCATGTTGGTTTTTTTTACCTCATCAACCATGTTGAGGGGTTTGTACTTCATCAACCGATTGAGGGGTATGTCGCTCATTCACCTCTCCAAGGGGGTGGTAGGCCTTGGAAATTCACTAATAATACTTACTTATTACACATGTATTATATTATATATAAGCATGATTTACTAAAAGCATCTCCCATGCATGCCAGAGATGATTATTACAGATGTATTATATTCTATATAATACTTGCATTGCATCCTACATACTTAGTACATTCAAACATACTAAAGCATACTCTGTGCCTATATGATGTCACCATGTAGGAATCGAAGCCCCAATTAAGCATCCTCCTCCACATGGTTAGTATGATTTCTCCCAAGCTTGTTGGTGACTCATCCATTCCAGAGATGATATTTATATTCTCATGCTATGTTCTAAGACTATCATTCTTTTATGTATGTTTTGACTCTGAGGGAAAGCTCAGTTGTTTGTCTTAGCCCCGTTCTATCCTATATAGTAGAGGTGTTATTAGACATGTTATGTACTGAGCCTTGACTGTCTTGTTTGTTGCTTATGTTATGAAAGTATTACTTTAGACCTTTCTCTTATTTCTACTCCTATTATGTTGTTTAATTGCTTCCATGACCAATGATGTGCAATGATATGTTAAGAAGCTTGCTTGGGGTCCCTTCGAATTCCCCACGTGCCATGTCATGTTTAGGCCCTAGGTTTGGGTCGAGACAAACTTGGTATCAGAGCACTAGGTTGTTAATTATCCTTAGCATCCAAAACATCACATTAATTAGAGTCTTGTTCAATTTTTGTATTATGCACCACAACTATGAGCAAGAAGTTATGAGGCATTTAGGAAATATTAGGTTGGAGGAGAAGGAAGAGTTGGTAGCCCACCAACTCAAAGGGATAGCACAAATATGGTATAATCAATGGAAGGAGGAGAAGAGAATCAACAATGTGCTGCTTTGGGAGGAGCTCAATGCGGGTTTTCTTAATCAATTCTTTCCTCTTAAGCTTAGGAAAGCCAAATTAGTGGAATTTATGAATTTGAGACAAGGGTCTATGAGTGTAAGGGAGTATTCCCTCAAATTCAACCAACACTCAAAGTATGCCCCACACTTGGTTATTGACTCAAGGTCTAGGATGAATAAATTTATGATAGGTGTTTTAGATTTAGTAAGTGAAGAATGTTGGTCAGGTATGTTGATTAGTAACATGGATTTGTCCCATTTTATGACCTGTGGCGAACAAATTGAGGAGTGAAAGTTGAAGAAGAGGAGCATTCATGAGGCCAAGAGGACCTCTTTTTGATGGTAAATTCAAATTCAAAAGGGTGGCCAATTTTATCAAGGCCAAGGGTCTTCTCATGCATTTCATAAGAGGGTTCCCAATGATTTACCAAGGGGACAAGGTGTTGGCGGTCTGGTTCCTAATGGTGGGTGTCAGAAATTTGGTAAGTGTCATAATGGCCATTGGTTGAGGGATACTAATGCTTGTTATGGTTATGGGGAAGTTAGGCATAAGGTGTTGGATTTCCCTCGAAATCATAATAAGGGTAAGGAGGTTCATCCACAAGGTACTAATGTGGTTCCTTTGGGCAGAGGTGGTCAACAAGGTGGTGCCCCATGGCACAACCAGTTTTATTCTTTGTATAAAAGGCAAGGGGTTGATGAGATGCCTGATATCGTTATTGGTATGTTGAAAATCTTTGATTTTGATATGAATGCATTGATTGATCCGAGTACCACTCTTTCTTTTGCTACCCCCTTTGTTGCCAAAAAGTTCCATGTTGAGCCCGAATTGTTGTGGTAGTCAGATGAGGTGTCTACTCCTATTGTTGCGTCTATTGTTGCTATAAAGGTCTATAGAAATTATTCCATTTGCATCTTGCATAAAATATTGCCGTATGATCCTTTTGTGTTGGATATGGTTGATTTTGACATCATTCTTTAGATCCATTGGTTGCACTCATATTATCCTCTATTGATTGTAAAACTCGTTGGATCAAGTTTCCATTTCCAAATAAACTTATCATTGAGTGGGAGAGTTATCATGTGGTGGTCAAGGGTAGGTTTATCTCTTATATTAAAGCCCGTAAGTTAATCTCTTGGGGGTGTCTTTACCATCTTGTGAGGGTTAGGGATGTGGAGTCCAAAGTCCATCCCATAGAGTTGGTTCCGGTTGCAAATGAGTTTCTTGATGTCTTTCCAAATGACCTTCCTGGTGTTCCTCCTAATAGGGAAATAGATTTTGGTATAGACCTCCTTCCCGATACTCACCATTTCTATTCTCCCTTGCTATATAGCTCCAATAGAGTTAAAGGAGTTGAAAGATTAATTGAGGGATTTGTTAGCGAAGGGTTTTATTAGGCCTAGCCAATCGCCTTACGGTGCACTGGTGTTATTTGTGAAAAAGAAGGATGGGTCTCTCAGAATGTGCATTGACTATCGGCAACTTAATAAGGTCACCATTAAGAATAAGTATCCTCTTCCAAGAATTAATGATTTGTTTGACCAATTGCAAGGGGCTAGCCACTTCTCTAAGATTAATCTTCGTTCTAAGTAGGGAAGGTGAGGGAGTATGATATTTCTAAGATGTTCTTCCAAACTAGGTTTGGGCATTATAAGTTTGTTGTGATGTCTTTTGGATTGACCAATGCACCTGTTATCTTCATGGATGTTATGAATAGAGTGTTTAAACTCTACCTTGATTCATTTGTTGTGGTTTTCATTGATGATATTTTGATCTATTCACATAGTGAGGAGGAGCATAGGGATCATTTGAGGGTGGTTCTACAAAGATTGAGGTAAGAGAAGTTTTGTTCCAAGTATGAAAAATATGAATTTTGGTTAAAATAGGTTGCCTTCCTAGGTCATGTGGTGTCGGGGGATAGTATTAAGGTGGATCCTAAAAGGACGAATGTGATTAGAAATTGGCCTAGACTATTGACCCCATCGAACATTAGAAGTTTCTTGGGCTTAATGGGTTACTACCGGAGATTTGTGAATGAATTATCTTCTATTGCTTCTCCTATTACTAAATTGACTTAAAAGAATACTAAGTTTGTGTGGACCGATATGTGTAAAAGGAGCTTCCAAACCTTGAAAGATAAGCTTGTGTCCGCTCTTATATTGTTACTACCAGAAGGGTTAAAGGTGTTTATTGTGTATTGTGATACATCTAGAGTTTTATTTGGGTTGTGTTCTAATGTAAAATGGTAAGTTTATGCTTTTAGGCAACTCAAAGTGCATGAAAAGAATTATCCTACTCATGATCTTTAATAGGCCGTTATGGTATTTCCTTTGAAAAGTTGGCGTCATTATTTGTATGGAGTGCATATTGATGGGTTTACCTATCATCAGAGTCTTTAATATGTATTCACTCAAAAAGATCTCAACTTGAAGCAAATAAGGTGGTTAGAACTTCTTAAGGATTATGATATAAGTGCGTATTTTCATCCTAATAAGGCTAATGTCATGGCGGATGCTTTAAGTAGGGTATCTATAGGTAGCCTGGCTCATGTTAATGGTAGTGGCAAAGAGGTGGCTAGTGATGTCCATCGGTTGGCTAGATTAGGGGTTAGGTAGGAAGAAGTTATAATGGTGGTATTATGGTTGTTGATGGTTCAAAGTCATCCTTCGTTGATGAGGTAAATGAAAAGCAAGATCTTGATCCCTCCTTGTTAGAATTGAAGGCCTTGTGAAAGAGGGAAAGGTGGAGGTTTTCTCCAAAGGAGGAGATAGTGCCCTTAGGTACCAAGGTAGGTTGTCTGTACCTTGTGTTGATGCCTTGATAGAAACGATTCTTGCTGAGGCTTATAACTCTTCCTATTTTATCCACCCCGGTTTTGCCGAGATGTATAGGGATTTGAAAGAGAGATATTGGGTAGGGGAGAGGTATCAAGAGGGACATTGCCAAAATATTTCCTAGTTGCTAACAAGTCAAAGCCGAACATCAAATACTGGGTGGCTTAACCTAAGACATAGAGATTCCTACTTAGAAGTGGGAGGAGATTAATTTGGATTTTGTGGTTGGGTTGCCCAAGTCTAGAAAGAGTTTTGATTCCATTTGGGTTGTGGTTGATAGGATGACAAAGTCGGCTCTTTTTGGGCCGATTAAGACTACATATGGGTCTAAAGATTATGCTAGGTTGTACATTCATGACTTGGTGAGGTTGCATGGGGTTCCTTTGTCCATTATATCAGATCATGGAGCTCAATTTACTTCCCATTTTTGAAGGTCCTTTCAAAGGGGTCTTGGTACAAGAGTTAAACATAGTATGGCCTTTCACCCTCAAATGGATGGCCAAGATAAAAGAACTATCAAAACACTTGAGGATATGCTTAAGGCTTGTGTATTGGAGCATTAGGGTAGGTGGGATGATCAACTTCCATTGATTGAGTTTGCCTATAACAATAGCTATCATTCTATCATAGGTATGGTTCCTTTTGAGGCTCTCTATGATAGACGTTGTAAATCACCGGTTGGATGGTTTGAGGTTAGTGAGATAGCTTTGTTGGGACAAAATCTGATTATGGAGGCTCTTTAAAAGGTTAGTATGATTAGAGAAAGGTTGAGGATGGCTCAAAGTAGCCAAAGGTCCTATGCCAATGTGAGGAGAAGGGATCTTAAATTCAAAGTTGGTGATTGGGTTTATTTAAAGGTGTCACCCATGAATGGTGTGGTTAATTTTAAGAAGAAGGGCAAGTTGAGTCCAAGATATGTGGGCCTTATAGGGTAATGAGGAGGTTTGGCAAGGTGACTTATGAGTTAGAATTTCCTAGTGAGATGGATTTGGTTCATCTGATCTTTCATGTATCTATGTTGAGGAAATGTGTGGGAGACCCTAATGCTATTATGCCTCTTGATGTTGTGGGTGTTGTTGAATGCAATTTGACCTATGAAGAGGTTCTAATTCAGATTTTTGATAGACAAGTGAAAAAGTTGAGGAACAATGATGTAGCTTCCATTAAGGTCCTTTGGAGGAATCAACATGTTGAGAGTGCTACATGGGAGGCCGAAGAAAACATGTAAAAATGATATCCTTATCTTTTCCACTCCACTCAAGCCTACGGTATTAATCTAATCCCTCTAGATGATCTCACCTCTTAAGTTCATCCCTCATGTCATTGCATACATTCATGTTTAAATTGATAAGTTCATGATGATTTTGCACTTATGTTGAGGTTTTTCAAATGATGTGTAAGTGCGTTGTTGCATCCTCATGTAGTCTGAAAATGTGATGTTTATGTCTCTTATATATATTTCTTTGACATTTGGGAATGAAAATTCCCAAGGGGGAGATATTGAAACGACCCCAAAAAGTACCCAAAAATGTGCCTCAGAAGTGTCCGGAATCATACTTTCCATATATCTCAAACTCCATGCGTGATATCAAGAATTAGACTTCATAATCTTATTTAGGGGGTCAAATTGAGTGGGAGATGGGTCTAACCCTGATTTAAGAAGAACCATAGAAAAATTTAAAAATTGCAAAAATGTAATTTCCACTGTACATCCGCGCCCCTGGCCCGACACGCCAAGGGCGCACTACTGTGTATTTTATGCACTATTTTTCTATCACAGTCCAAGACTTTTGGGTCTTGGGCCTAAGTGTTCCCATGCATCAAAGTACCTATACTTAGTCATATTTCACCCTAATATCACACAAGACATTCCCCAATACTCATTCAAACACTTAGACAAATATTTCACCGTAAATTCAAGTCCCAAAACTCATCTGGAGCTTAAGGATTACACTCAAGCTTCAAGTCTCCATTTCAAATCTTCTGCAAGAAATTCTCCAAAGCTAACGTATGTGGGTTTATTTCATGGGTTCCTTTCACCCGTGATGCCCAAGCTTCCTTTTATCAAAAATTGAATGATTTAAAGTTGATTTACTCATGGGTATTACTTATTATGAATTTCACTGCACACTATGCTCGGGTTCCATGAAATTGTGATTATGTTAGCTTGTTTTGAGCTATGAATCTAAGATTTATTTTGAGATTTGATGAAGGATTTTGATGTATATTGCTTGAGGGTGTTACCAAGTATTTATTGATGGTTTTACACTGAATTTTCTAGCATGATTCCACCCTTGAATTGCATGGTATTACACTAGCATTACACACCTGCCAAGTGTTTGATAAAATATCTGGTTATGATTTCTTGAGGAATTGAAGGTCCAATGTATGTTTTATGAGTTGAACAACTATATGATGATGAAAGGAATGTGTGTATATATTTATTATTTTTATAGTGTTGGGAATTGGCCAAGCCTCACCAGTTGTAGGCTCGGGTAACCATGTTGAGGGGTTTATACCTTGATCGCCTTGCTCGAGAGATGGTAGGCCCATGCAATTATGTTGAGAGGTTTGTACCTCATCAACCATGTTGGGTTGTTCGTACCTCATCAACAATTTTGAGGGGTTTGTACCTCATCAGCCAATTGAGGGGTTTGTACCTCATTCGCTTCTCAAAAGGGGTGGTAGGCCTTGAATATTCACTAATAGTGGTCACTCCTTACACATGTATTATGTTCAATATAAGCATGGTTTACTTTAAGCATCTTCCATGCATGCCATATTGTTATATGTTACTTATTGCATATGCTTATGAACTTCGGTTATGTTGCTTATCTCTTGTTGCATTGCATCTGACATACTTAGTACATTAAAATATACTAACGCATACTCTATGCCAATATGATGTCACCATGTAAGAACCAGAGCCCCACTCGAGCATCCTCCTACACGTAGGTAGTACGATTTCTCCCAAGCCTGTTGGTGAGTCCTCTATTCGGGGATGATGTTTATAATATCATGCTATCTTTTGAGACTATCTTTCTTTTATGTATGTATGAGGGTGACACCGTTTGCTTATCTCGATCCTGCTCTTATCTATGTAGTAAAGGTGTTTGTTGGACATGTTAAGTATCTATAATATGAGTTTAACTCTTGCCTTTTGACCATGATATTATGCCAACATTTCCCTTAGCCCCATTTTTCCCATTTTTTTATCTTTGATGCTTGATTTATTGCTTCCGCAACCAAGGATGTGTAATAATACTTTATGAGGCTTACTTAGGGTCCCTTTGGATTTCCCTTGCGCCGTGTCACATCTAGGCCCTAGGCTTGGGTCGTGACACGTACTGCATCAAAATTTAGCAACTTTTGCATTTATTCCTAAAATCGAGGCCGAATCGGGAATCCTGCAAATATTACACAAAAGCACATAAAACCAACTAATATCGCATTGAGAACACACAAAATTCCTAAGTTTTAAGCATCGAAAGTGTTGTATTTTGACAGCTTATCAACACCCTCAATATAAAATTATTATTTGTCATTAAGCGACAAACTCAATCTACACAAATTATATAGCAACAGATAGACCTCAACCCAATGGCATACATCACACAAATCGTATACTCAGATACCCACACCACTTTTTCAAAATAGAACTAGATAGCCACCTAAGAAACCAATACAGACTAGTGCATGTGACAACACAACTATAACAAGTGAGGTACTATCAGCAATCCACAACCACTAAATTATTCTAGTGCTAACAACACAATGCAAGTACCCTCACAAAAAGAAGTCACATATTTGAAAATCAATGATGTTTTCATGTATAACCTTGGGACTATGCAAAATCACTAACTCTCAAAAAAGATATTCATGCATCATACATAATATCATAGGCTTACCCCTATACTCATGACTTAGACCTTTAACTGCTTGGACTAGGATTAGTTTAGGACTTTCTAGGCTTGTAACATAAGCTCAAGGGACTTTGGTATGGTAGTTTGCGAACATAGTGACTAAGGACCCTCCTTGAAACTGTGTTTCTTTACGCTTTTACCCTACCAACTTTGTTATTTTGATCTCATTCCTCCTTTCTCCTATTTCAAGATTCCCTGGATGCTTTCTTTTCATTTTTCAGATTTTTCCCTTGCTTTTACACTTCATTTTTCTTTTTTAGCTCACAACTAAGGCATCAGTTACTTTTCTTGCACCTAGTACATGATATTTTCCTTTTTCTCTATATCACTAATTTCCCTCCTTACTTTGATGTTTCACCCTTACACCATCTATCCTCAACTTAGGCTTTTAGATTGAGTTGAGGTGTATAATATCCATCCTCAAAACCAGGGCCCCTTTTGGTAGCTACCCTCAACTTAGAAATTTTGTCTCAGTCAAGGTGCACAATGTTCAAGGAAAGACCGAGGCCAATTTTAGGATTTCATAACTAACAAAGCTACGCTAATCAGGTGTTTGCAAAGAATAGGTACATGTTAGGCTCTGATGTGCTGTCAAAATACAGCTCATTTGATGCCCAAAATAAGGAATTTTTTGAGTTATTGATGTGACTTTTTATGACTTTTATGTGTTTTTGTGTTGAACTTGCAGAAAAGTTAGGTTGGCTTGATTTTAAGGAAAAATTGCAGATTTTGCTGAATCATAGGATATAGGAGCTCACCTATGAGTTGTAGCCTAAGCAACGAGTCATAGTGTGTGTCGTAGCAAGAAACAGAGACTTAAAAGTTAGAAATTTGGTAAGTATAGGTCAACCCTATGAGGCTATCCTATGAGTCATAAGTTGCACTACGACTCTTATAGGTGGACTTGTAGCAAGAATCAGAGAGCCAAAATGTTGGACCAAAATCTAAAGGTCTAAACTATGAGAGAAGCATACAAGTCATAGCCTAAACAACGACTCGTAACAGTGGGTGTAACAGTCAATTACAAAATGCTAAGTGCTAACTATGAGACCCTGATTATGATTTATAGTCACCCTATGAGTCATACCTATGCAATGTACCTACTGCCAGCTATCTTTTCTGTATAATTTTTAGGGTTAAATTTGTAAACACTATGTATACTTTATGTGAGGGTTTATTTTGAGGATAGAGCCGACATTTGCAGCTACTTGTAAATATTCTAGGAGTATTTTTAGGGTTTAGAGTAGATTTTTATGTTTCAATCTATAGGCCCACTTTTGGGAAATTGAAAATCTGGATTGTACTTATTTGCCATTAATCAAAGCTTGTGATTTTCAACTTGAAGGTGTTCTTGCACTTCATTGCCTTGGGTGAACTCTCAAATATGTCATTTATTTGCATTAATGTTGATTTTGACTTAGCCATGTGTAGCTAAGCACCAACAACATAGGGTTATGGGAACCATGAGTAATTGACTTGAAATAACCTAGACTTTGTGCATTTCTTTGATTAGGGTTTTCCATGTATTGTTTATTTTGCTTCATTTTGATTGTTGTTTGGTGGTGGCCAACACCCAACCCTAACTACTATCACGATCCCGACCAAGGTAATGACAAATAGGAAAATGAAAGTAAATTATAGGATCCAATTGATGTGTTCTTGTCTAATCAACCATATCTAAACAAAGGGCAGTTGAGTGGGACACTAGGTAATGATTAGTTGGCACACCATGGTCGCCGACCATACAAATTCCCTAGAATATTTATGTTTAACTTGGGAGAACCTAAGTTACTATCCTGCATATAAATTCCCAATTAAATTTATGTTTTCTAGGTCAATTGAGTCAATAAATCATGGAGAACATAATCCCCAAGATGTCTCTAAATTTGAGTGTCTTCCTGCATAGTTAGTTTAGTTTTTATTTTTATTCTTGAATTACAAAGAAAAATCCCATTTAGAGATTTTAGTAATCGATGCTTAAAATGATTGGTAGTGGATCTCTATAGTAAAGCCCCGTATTCCCTGTGGATTCAACCCTAACCTTTGGTTAGGTTAATTACTGACAGCGAATGCTTTCCTTTTGAAGCGTGAACATCAGATCAAAATTATGGCGCCATTGCCAAGGAATAAGGCTAGGTTCTTGACTGGATTTCACTATTAGTTAATTCAAGTATTAATTTCTAGATTCTTTTGTATATTACTTTTGTTTGTTTTGTTTTATTTCTTTACATGACATATTAAAAAATAGAGAGAAGAAGTGTGGAATGTCCCCGATCACAACATTAGCCTCCATGTATGATCATGTATGAGGAACTATATTATGAGGAGGAAATTTGGTGTTCTGCTGATCAAATATGGGATTTTCAGCCCAATGCTCAATAGTCCAATGAAGATTAGTAGCGCTAACGTCAGGGAAACCAGAATTGGACCTATAGAAGAAAATATTCTTACAGAGATAGCCAGGGTGGTTATTGTGAGAAAAATAGAGGGCCAAACATCGAGTGGAGTAGTAGAGATGGTTCCATAAGTAATCCTTATGTGCCAACACACCAAAATTATACAAGCACAAGCAACTCCAGAATTGACGAGATGTTTGATCACGTGTTGAAGAAGTCCAAGACACGGGATGAGACTCTACGTGGAATGAGAGCAGAAAAAAATAGTCCCATACTGTGGCTATTAAATAGCTTTAACAAAAGTTTGTTCAGGTATCAAAATATATAACCTAACCAAGGTTAGGGTTGAACCCATAGGGAATATGGTCTAGATTTGGAGTAATTACGAGCAATTCAGATGAATTGACCTATTTATCTCATGAAAGGGGGGTTTGTAAATGCAATAAGTAAACCTAAACTAGAAGCAAGTTATCTAGAGCAAGCTTTGTAAAATCAAGGAGAGAAGTAACTAGGATATTATGTTTCCCATGAATTCATCACTTTGTATAGCTGGATAATCGTAATCTTTTCAAGTCTGTAGGATGCAGAACTGGTAAGTTATGTTTACCTAACCCTTTAATCTAGACAAGAGGAAAATTTCACTATGTGATTTAATACATCCACATAGTGTTGCATTACTAGCCCTTACCTATTGTTCTAGTACAACCACCCGTTGATCCAATTAGTTTAATTAGACAAGAGGAATCACATCGAATCTTGTTAATTATTTGTTATCTCATTCATTACCCCCTTGATCTAGTAAGTAAGAATTAGGTGAGTTCTAATGTTGACCAACATTAAAAATCATTCTAAACAAAGCAATAATTAATACATGCATGCACAGTTCCAAGATTTACAAATTATCCAGTTTTACTTTGTTAGTTTTTCATAGTTCCCACGACCCTAGTTATGGATTTAGCTATGCATGATAATTGTAGAAAAAAGAATCATGTTATGGAATAACATAACAAAACACTTACAATGATGTATTAAAGAACAAGAAATCCAAAATCCTCCACATGAAATTACAATATAATAATCCCAATGTAGAATCAAAGTAATCACAAAATATAAGTTCTCAAGACTTTATACTCGTTCCTAGATGTTTTTGTCCTTCCATACCAAGAAAAACCCTAAAAACAACCTATTTATAATAAGTAAAACATAAATCCAAAATGGAATAGAAAAATTGGATTTGGAAACTCAGATGAACAAGGCTATGGGTCGTATATAAAACCACAGCCCATACCCTAAAAACTATCTTCAACTTACGAGACCTTCCTACGGGTCGCCTTCTGACTTACAACCCATAAAGGGTCTCATTTGCTAACTCCTCCAAAACCCTTCAAAATCTTAATCCTCTAGGAATGATCATATCCACAACCCATCTTCCAACTTATGACTCATAAGTGACCTCGCCTGATCATACTTCAGCATTCAGCATATTTTCTGATTTTCAGCCTATAAACTAACATACGGTCGTGAAGCACTTTATAGCTAGTCTGATAATTCATATGTTTCAATAATCTAAAATTTCTCTTTTCTTAGATCTGACCCACACATCATCCTATGGCTGGTGGAATAAACAACGGCCTATAGAGTGCTCCACAAATCACCAAAAACTTAAATTCTGCAGACTTTTTCCCATAATCATCTAGAATTCGACAATCCTATAAAATAAACATAAAAACATATTAAACCTACTAACATTACTTTTAGAACACACCAAATTCTATGTTTTAAACATCAAAAGTGTTGTATTTTAGCAGCACGTCAACACCCTCAACGTAAAAATTTTTCTTGTTGGTATGTTGTCAAAATACAACACTTTTGATGCTTAAAACATAAAATTTTGTGCGTTGTAAAGTGATGTTAGTAGGTTTGATGTCTTTTTAAGTTTTGTTTGTAGGATTACAAGATTTAGTATGATGTTGAGCAAAGTTATGTAGAATTAGAGTTTTTAAGGATTTATGGGCTACTCTTTGGGCCGTGGTTCAATCCACGAGTCACATAGAGGTTTTGTGAGTCAGATCCAGCGAAGGACCAAGTTACAGATGTTGCGTCCACAAATTATAAGATGAGTCATAGATTTCTTAATGAGATATTGATTTTGTCGTCCTTGGAGGATCAGATTTTAAAGAGTTTCAGAGAAGTTATCAGATGAAACCCTCCACGGGCCATAAATCAGAAGACAACCCGCAAGGTCTCATGGAATTAAAATCTATTTTTGGAAGTTGCAGAATATGAAGCCCAGGTACGGGATGTGCTTTCTTATACGACCTGTAACCCCATCCGTAAAAGCTATTAATTTAGTTTTCCTATTTCATTTTAGAATTCTATTTTACTTCTTATAAATAGGTTTTAGGTTATTTTTAGTAAGAGACACATGAGAGAGGACAAAAAAACTATTGAGACTATGTATTTTATGATTTTTACATTAACATTATTACATTGTGATTTTGGTTGAGAATTTTGTAATCTTGTTCTTAATTTCATTATTGTAAGTATTTCATTATATTATTCCACAATATGATTCTTTCATCTACAATAAGTATGCATAGCCAAAATCTACAACTACGGTTATAAGAACTATGCATAGCTAAAATCCACAACTACGGTTATAGGAACTATGAAGAAGTAACAAGGTAAAATTAAATAATCTATAATTCTTGGAAAGTATGCATGCATGTATTAATTAATTCTCTTCATTATCAACACTTTTCTCTTCCAACATTAGAACCTACCTAATTCTTACTGACTGGATCTAGGTAGTAATGAATAGGAAAAGAGGTTAATTAACAAGATTCGATATGATCCATCTCTTCTAATCAACCTAACTGGATCAAGGGGCAGTTGTACTGGAACAAAAGGTAATAGTTAGTAATGTCACACTGCAGGGATGGATCAAATCATATAGTGAAATTTACCTATCTCCTGGATCAAAGGGTTAGGTAAATTTAACTTACTAGTTTTGCATGCTACACACTAAAAAATGTTACGATTATCTGGTGATACTAAGTTAGGATTTTATGGGGAACATAATACCCTAGTTATCTCTATCACTGATTTTACAACACTTGCTTCTCGTTTAGGTTTACTTACTGCAATTATACGGTCCCCCCTATTTTAGAGATAAGTAGATTAATTCATTTGACTTGTTAATAGTTATTCCAGTTATAGACTATATTCCCTGTGGGATCAACCTTAAGTTTGGTTAGGTTATATATTTTGACAATGACCACTTATACCTTCAAAAAGTAGGTGTAGTTTGGGAGATATCAAATTTTGGTGATGTTGCTGGGGAATATGGCTTTTAGACTATTTTAATTTGGGTAATTTAGGAATTAATCTTTATTTTACTTATTTTATGTTTCTTGTTATTTTTTTTAATTTTAGCATATAGGGGTAGTGTATGCACAACACTCGTAGTTGAGACAATCTCTTAACTCTGTTTGACCTTGAAATCTTGAAGATAGTGAGAAGAATGGCCAATAATAATGCAAATAATATTGCAAATGACGCCACAAATGCAACACTAAATCAGAATAATAATGACCCACCACCACTTGAATATGTGAATCCATCACCATAGGATCTTCAAGCCGCGGCTAACATATGGAATCAATACAGTTTTGACCCTATGGCAATGGATGTCACTAGAGCTATTATGTTACCTCCACTACAGGATAACACAAAACTTGTAGTTTTGAGTATGTTACTTTAACTGTTGCAGAATAAAGGGTTGTTTATGAGCTTACCATTAGAGGATTTGCATAACTATCTACACATAATAGTCTTCATCTGCAAGAGTATGATGGGGAGTCAGAATCTATCCGTGGATATCATTGGGCTCCATGTTTCCCATTGTCTCTAACAGGCAAAGCGACAGTATGGTTACTAAGCTCCCATAGAGTTCAATCACCAACTAGGTAGAAATGCAAAAGGCCTTTTTGGAGAGGGTCTTTCCTAGGTCAAAAAAGCTAAAGTTAAAGGATAAAATCAACAACTTTGAGCAGTTGCCTAGTGATTCGATAAGCACTACGTGGGAGAGGTTTACCAAATGCTTGAGGAGTATCCCTAACTATAAGATTGTTGATGATGCCTTGGTGGAAATCCTCTACTGAGCCTTACATAAAAATAGACAAGTTGTCACTAATGCTATCATAGGAGGCTCATTTTTAGATTGTCCATTTCTAATTATAGCTGAACGATCAGAGAAGCTAGTCAAAATGAATCATGTGTGGGGAATAATAGACAAGTCGATGACTAAGAGCTCTTTCTCAACTAGTACTAATTTTGAGAAGGCTAAGATAAAGGAGTAATTATGCAAGAGCTCGCTCAGATTAGTAGTAATGTGGGGTTGTTGATGAAACAAAGTCAAGAGCATATGAATGTAGAAAATCATCAACCTCTCCGAGTATCCATGTAAGAGGAGCCCTACTATGAGGAAGACACTTGCTTTGTCACTGATCGGATAGGGGGTTCTGTACCATCACCCAAGTATCCAACCAGGACTATTGGTGCTAAGGTCACGGAAACTATGGTCGAAACATCAATAAAGATGACACTTTTAGAGATAACAACTGAGGTGGCTACTATGATAAGAATAGGGGCCAGGATAGAGATGTTGATTTGGGACACAGAGATGGTTATAAAAATGGTCCATATGTGCCACCACATAATTGTGACTCTGGGGCTAATAGTTCACAAATCGAGATATGTTCGACTGACTGCTGAAGAATGTTCACGCTTAGGATGAGACCTTAAAAGAGATGAAGTCTAACATCTCCAGCATTAATTATAAAATCAAGTCTTATTATTTTGCTATCAAGCAGCTGGAGCAATAGTTTGATCAGATGTCAACTGAGTTGAACCAACATTAGAAAGGTATATTGCCCAGCAACACATTGCAGAATCTAAAGAATGAGGGGAAGCACATCGCAGTGACAACATACGGTGGCAAGCATACTATTGACCTATCAATACGAGTTAATGATGATGAAGTTCATGAGGAGATGGTTAATAGCAAGGATACAGAGATTAGAGATGATGCGACAAAGATGGGGTGAGTGATAAAGTAGTGATATGGCAAGTGTTAAAACCCATACCAAGACCTCCCCCTCTTTTCCTTTAGAGACTCAAAAAGAAGGAGGAAGAAGGTAAGTTTCAGCACTTAATCTCCATGTTGAAGCAACTTTCAATCAACATATTCTCATTAAGGCATTGGAGAAAATGCCCGAGTATGCAAAATTCATGAAGGATTTGGTGACGAAAAGGAGGATTGTAGGCCAAGAGTTCTCTCATGAGCTGTAGCATTGCATTATGATAGCAACAAGGTCTATATTGCACAAGAAAGAAGATCCCGGAGCATTCACCATATGTTGCACCATTGGAGATGAGGAATTTGCAAAGTCATTATGTGACTAGAGTGGCATGATCATTTTAATACCTCTTGTGGTATTTAAGAAGTTAGGCTAGAGAGCCCTACTTTAAAAAGCATGTGATTATTGATGGTTGACAGGATGGTGAAGAAGCCTGTGGGAATTTTATATGACATTCTTTTCAAAGTGAAAAAATTTATATTCCCCATATACATTATGATTCTTGATTACAAAGTTGTCTTCGAAGTACCAATCATCTTGGCGAGGCCCTTCCTAGACACTAGGCGAGTACTGGTGGATACAAAATCAGGTCAACTCAAGTTTTGATTGAATACTGAAGAAGTCATCTTCAATATCTGCCAGTCTATAAAGAGGCCTGATGATCTGAAGATGGAAGTTTGGGAACTTGGTGAAATCTAAGTAACCAAGTTGTCCAAGTCATGCTGCGATAATAAATCAGGCGATACTTAGGAGGTAACCCAAGATATCTAATGTAACATTTGTGTTTTTGTTTTATTTTTAGTTTCTGGACTTGAAGGTAGTTTAATTTTCTTGTTTTCTATTGTAATTTTGGACTCAAGGACTGGTGACTTATCGAGTAACAATTTTTTCTATAAATATAAACAGGTAGAAGGCTAAGTCATCAAACTAGTGCTAAAAAGTGAGAAGTTAATTGTATGACTAGTTCTACAAGCCATGGTTCATACCACGACATACATTGACTCATAGAATCACTTCTAGTAAGTAAAGTTGTGCACTACAATCTACGGGCCAACTTTATGGCACATGGATAAAACTATGGGTTTTGAATAGGGCTCATGGACCCATAGGTAAGGTTCCTAAAACTTGCTAAGTATTGGGAGCATCTATGATCACACATACTGGCCAAATGTGTATATACACCTTGTAGATGGAACTGTAGTGCCAATCTCCCTAAACTAGGGTTCAGGCAAACCACAAGACTATGACCTATAGGCCGTAGAATCTTTTACGACCCAAAATTAGGGTTTTATGGGATGTGAACCCCACATAAACATGACACATTCAAATGATTTAAAAGAGGGGTAAAAACAATTAGCCATCATTCATTACATATTTTCCCAAAATACCCTAATCCCTCCTTCTTACCCATGAATCCAACTGCCACCACCATATTTTTCGGTCAAGACTCTGGCTAATTTTTGGCTACTCTCCAATTAAGGTTCCCTTTTTTTTGGTTACCTCTTGCAAATTTGTTTGGCTTCTTGATTAAATTATAGTGTGCGTTTGACTTCAGTTTCTATATTTACAAAATTTATATCAATAGGTTGAAGTATTATTAAGGATGGTATCTCCAGGTTTATATATTAATAGTTAGTGTTGCTTATTTCATGAGAAATATCATATGCTTGGAACTAATTGTTTAGTTGTACTTGAAATTGAACCATGTACATGTTGAAACTGAAATTAATATAACTAGCCACGAAGTGTTTGTATATCATTGTTTGAAATCACAAAGTCACTTGTCATCAAAAATAGATTGTAAATTGACATGTAATTGCATGTGTTGAATGATAGCATGCACATTAGTGGTCCAATGGTGGTCAGAATGTTATTTGAATGACAATTTGCTAGTAATGGAGTAGTTTTAAGATCCACACATATGTGGTGTTGGGTAACTTGGTGCAAATGTGTTGAGTTTTTGAATTTTTTCTTAGACGTTATCTAAATTAACATGTCTTATTATTGGATGTGATTTTGATTCCTATAGTGATTAATGCAACCCATTTAATGAACTTAGAAAAACCAGGTTATATTTTTACAACATGAAGGTCTTTTACACCCCGTGGATTAATCCACAGACCGTAGTTACCCCTTGTATGTAAGTTCAGCAACTTAGGGTTTCTCCAATATATCATCAGACGAAACCACTTATGGGTCGTAGTTTAGACTATGGCTCATAACCTGGTTATGTACGTTCCATGCCTAAAGTTTTTTGTTCTAGAATTACACCTATGACTGAGTCTACGACATGTAGTTAAATCTATGACCCGTACCTGGTCTCGTAGGTGTATTTCTAGTCACTTGATTTACTATACTACACTGCCTATGAAGGGCCTTCTACGACCCCTAGTTTTTTTATACAGCTCATAGACAAGCCTAATTAGGTGCGTCTGTCACTTATTCTTGTAACTTTTTTCTTTTCTTTCCTATTCTAGTAGGACTACTTTGTCTATGAATAGTGTTACTTTTAGGTACGATAGCTCCCAAATCCAAAAAGAGTGAGATAAGGGCCATGCAGACCTGATCACGAGATTAGTCATCGAACAACCTGATCATTCACGAGGCCAGTTGGTCCATAAAGGATCTCGACATCTAGGAAGATATGGACGTTGAGCACCCATATATGCATGGAGCTTCTAGAGTGATAATACCACCCTAAAATTAGGCCATAATGCTCTGACCTCCCCAGTCTAATGAGGGAGCTAATAGGGAGAGCAGCTCCATCCTGATGACTTCCTCCGAAGAGGGGTCCGAGTCTAGATTAGTAGATAGGTCAGAGTCTAAGTCTACCTCAATACCTCTAGCACCACCTTCATCCCCATATGTATTGACTAGTAGGTGGTGTGTGTGGGATACATCCCAGATCTACAAAGATGACCTCCGGTATGATGAGCGAGGTCGACAGGCTCGCACCATATTTGAGGAGGCCCACATCATTATGGATAGGCTTGGCATTATCCATGGACTCTGGCATATCATAGCCCCCTATAGCTTGGAGTGGTTGATAGCTCCATCAGGGAAGTACTCCCCAGCGATGATTCAAGAGTTTTATGCTTTGTATGTCGTTACTATTATAGAGTTGACCCAAAAGGGAAGAGATTCCTTTCTCAATGCTGCATTACACAAAAAATTATGATGGGAGTTTCGATCAACTTATCTGAGACTACCATCCATCATTTCCTTTTTAGTCTTGAGTATCAGACCCCTAGGACCATAGCTCAGTACGATTATCGATTGGAGTAGACCAATGACAAAGTTTTAATGATAGATTTATCTAGAAAGCCTGGACTTATGAGATTGATCACTTACCATATTGTAAATAGGGCCTGGACCCTGACTGGGTTTCTACATCGATGGCTATAGTAAGGATATCACTCACCTTAACAGGCAAGTTTTGGTAGGCTATAGTTTGATCGCGGATCTGACCAACCCATGCAGAGAATACTTTGACATGAGATTGCATAGTGTTCGTTATTATCATGCTTGATGTCTATGATACTGATTGCACCTACCTATTAGTAGATTAAATACAAGATTCGGCCTTGTAGAGGTTTATCTCCATCCCTTTCCCGTGATTAATATATGGCGGGTGGGTATTCTACATTATCTAAACACTATAATCGATGTTTAGAGAATATTAGATACTAGCTTGATAAAGGCTAATGAGAATCCTATAGCCTTCCAATAAGCACCACAACATCCAGTCCACTTACTTGAGTTGCTTGCCGCAGCACCTTAGTTTGAGCCTCCATCTTCTTCTACTAGCGCTATAGATACCAAGGGGCTCCCATAGATCAAGGCTGAGAGAGTGAAGGGGTGCACTACCACTTCTACTTCTATACTAGAGGTCATGCCCATGCAGTTTCCCCCCACTAGCATGGTATACATTTTTGTGGCATCAATCTAGGCCCTGGTGTAATGACAGGCTTAAACTGAGTCCTAATTGACTCAGTTGCTTCAACAGATTAGGCCTTGGGTTCGCCAGGCCATTGTAGAGGCTGAGGCATGAGTAGAGTCACACTTTGCATCCATACTTGATAGGAGACTTTCCCCAATACATAGCCACATAGATACATTTAATAGGCGAGTGGAGTAAAGCCTCAGTTTAGCCCAACTTGTTTACTTAAGATACATTTAGGAGAAGATCCAAAAGCTTCGTATCGAGATGATGGCAGCAGCAACAACATGACTTGTGCTTTCTCTTCCTAACACTACTAAGGTAGTTGTTGATTTGTTTGCCCCTAAGGAAATACCACTCTATGTCCTTGGGAAGAGGCCCTCTCTAAAGAGTGATGATCTATATTCTTCGAGGCACGAGGCGAAGTTGCCAGAGATGAAGCAGCTTGAGCGTGTGTGATTATGCTCAATAGCAGATGAGATAGATTAACAGGCTCATGAGCTTGAGAAAATAAGGAGCATTAGACCACCTGCCTTATTACCAATACTGAGGATACCACCAGGCAAGTTGAGGGTGGTTAGACACAGCTAGAGATAGGCACTTAGGTGCCCAAGTATGTTTTTTTTGACCCTTATGCTTTGATTTAGTTATATTTTCTTATATTAAGGATAACGCAAAATATTTTCAATATGGTGTGGGTAGTTATAGGTGTTGGTGAAGTCTAAATAACCATGTCCTATAACTATCAAAAATTTTGAGTTAGAGGGATTTTCTTGCCTGTGTTCTTTCTCTAAGGACATTTATTTTTTGTTGAACCGATAAGTTTAGGATGTGTAAGTAGCATTAGCAGTATAGTGTACTAAAATTTGTGGCATATGTTATATTTTGTGGAAAAATGATACCCATCAAAATGTTTGTGTTAGGTAATTTTTTATAACCACCATGTCAAATTAGTGATTGACAGTGTTTATTTTGATAAGTTGAGGTCTAATTGCGATGAAAAGCATGATCTAAGAGTCTGTGTTGATAGTATAGTCAGTGCCACGTGTGTGTGACCTTCTTTCCAAAATTTGTAAACTATGTTTCAATTCAGAACCTTCCTCATTACTCTGACTAAGACTGTAGGTTAGTTGGTTAGGAAAGGATCTTAGGATGTTGTTTATATTAGTCCACTTAGCTTAAAACAACCAAACAAATGTTTGATGTATCCCTTGATCCTAATATTTGAGCTATACATGCATCCTTTTTTTATAGACACTTAAGTAATTGAGCCTTTTTTAGTGTGAAATCTTGAATTTTGCCCTGGTCCGTCCTTGAATACTATTCACCTTGACTCAGTGAAAATGCCTAAGTTATAGGTGGCTACCAAAATCATTCTTGGTTCATCGGTTGGATATTGTGAACCTTCACTAAAGCCCAATGCATACATTGAGGGTGGTTGGTATAAGGGAAGTCACACTAAATGGGATGGAAGCTAGCCATACATGCAAAAGGGGAAAAATGTGCTATAGGTGTGAAAAAATGAATAGATCCCTAAATAATGAGCTTAAGAGAAAAAGAATGTATAAAATAAAAGTCAATGAGCTTAAAAGTTTAAATAAGAACCCAGAAAGGTTTGAAATAGGATAAGGGGAGAATAAGTTGAAAATAACTGTGTTAGTTGGGAAAACGTATAGAATAGAATAGTGTCAAGGAGGGCCATTAGTCACTACGTTCCTAAAACATCATACTGAATCCCTCTAAGCCTACGTTCCAAGCCAAGAAAGTCCTATAGTGATCCTAGTACAAGTAATCGAATTTCATAGTTATGACTATCGGGGCAAGCATATTGTATTGAGCGTAGTATTTCAATATCTATCATAAGTGTGAGTGATTTTGTTAGTCCCAAGCATTAAATCTTAAAATACTATCATGAGTGAGATATCTTTTCGTAAGGGCACCTAAGTTACACTATTGATTCTAGGATATTTCAGTGTATCTCTGGTTATCTTGCTTGTCATAGTTACACTAGCACATATATTGATCTACATTGGCTTGTTTGATAACTATATGATATGCATTGATGAGTTTATTTTGGTACTTGTGATTGATTTAGAGATGATGTATGCCATTAGATTGAGTTCTTTGTGTTGATATAATATTTATGTTGTCTGAGTCTGTCGATTGAGGACAAGCAATAATTTTAAGTCGAGAGTGTTGATGTACTATCAAAATACAACACTTTTGATACTTAAAACTTGAAATTTTGTGTGTTCTCAAAGTGATGTTTATTGATTTAATATGCTTTATGTTTATTTTGTAGGATTACAGGATTCGGTATGCTTTTGAGCAAAGTTCTGCAGAAATGGAGTTTTTAAGGATTTACAGGCTACTCTACTAGCCATGGTTCAATCCACGAGTGGCGGAGAGGTTCTGTGAGTCAAATCCAATAAAGGAAGTTTTTGGTATTTTGGGAAATAATTAGGAAAGTAGGAGTAATTGTGTTTAGCCCCTTTTATTTTATTAGCTGGGTCGGGTTTAAGTGCGGTTCAGACCCCACGATACCCCAATTATAGGTCGTAAGAAGATCTAAAACCCGTAAGCAATGGTCTAATGGTTTCAGGAACACTAATTTTTAGGAATTGGCTTTACGGATCCACCTATGGGAAATACATAGACATACAGCCTGTATGTTGGATTATAAGTGCCCCCAACATATAGTAAGTTTAGAATCTCAACTGTGGTCCACCAGCCTCATTCATGACCCATAGTTTTTCTATGAACCATAATGTTGGCTCATGAACGCGCTCAAATTTTTTCATACTGGAAGTGATTCTACAAGTTAGTGTATGGGTCATGGTATGAACCATGGACCATATAACTGGTCATAGAATCAACTTCTCTGCTTTTTCAGCACTGGTTTGCATTGACCCTATTCCTACATATTCTCTATAGAGAATATTGTTACCCTATAATGCAACAGTCCTAGCGTCAAAAATTACAACCAAAAACAAGAAAATTAAAATGCCTATAAGTCCAAAAAAAAAATATAAAACAAGAACATAAAAATTACAACAAATATCTTGGGTTGCCTCCCAAGTAGCACCTGATTTAGAGTTGTGACATGACCTAGAAAACTTCATTACTCAGACTTCACCTAGTGCCAATACTTCCACCTTCAAATCATTGGGCCTCTCCATAGACTGATAGATGTTGAAGACTACTTCTTCATCATTCAATCTAAGCTTAAGTTGGCCTAACTCAATGTCGACTAATACTCATCTAGTGGCTAGGAATGGCCTTCCCAAGATGATTGGGAATTCAACATCGACCTCGTAATATAGGATCATGAAATATGTAGGAAATATGAACTTTTCCACTTTGACAAGAATATCATACAGTATCACAACAGGCTTTTTGACTATCCTATATCAGCCATTAGCAACAAAATATTTGTTAATATAGGGGTTCCCAACCCTAACTTCTTGAACACTTCAAGAGGCATTAAATTGATTTTGGCGCCTAAATCATATAATACCTTTGCAAATTCCATATCTCAAATGGTGAAGGGTATGATGAATGCTCTGGGATCCTCTTTCTTCTACACCATGTACATTTCAGCACTACAATTTTAAAGCTCCTATGAGAGCTTTTGACACATAGTCCTCTTCTTCATCACTAGGTCCTTCAGAAATTTCACATAACTAGGCATTTTCTCTAGTACCTCAATGAGAGGAATATTGATTGGTAGCTGCTTCAACATGGAAATGAAGTGCTGAAACATACCTTCCTCCTCCTTCTTTTTATGTCTCTAATGGAATGGAGGTAGAGGTCTAGGTACCAATTTCAATTTCTTTGGCGTCACTACCTCATGACTGACCCTATCATTGGCATTATCATCCCCAAACTCTATATCCTTGCTTTCTACCATCACCTCATTAACCTCATCATCATCTATTGGTATCAGTGGGTTAATAGTTTGCTTGCCACCCCATGTCATCGTGGCGATGCACTGCCCATCATTCTTTGGATTTTGCACTGTGTTGCTTGGCAATTTACCTTTCTAACACTAGATTAATTGAGTAGACATCTGACTAAATTATTTCTCCAACTAATTGATATCCATAGAATGAGACTCAATCTTTTAACTAATGCTTAAGATGTTGCATTTCATTCCCTTCAAGATCTCATCCTAAACATCAAACTTCTTCAATAATTTATCGAACATCTCCTTAATCCTTGAATTACCAGCCCCAGAACCACGATTGTATGGTGGCACATACTGACCATTCATTAACCATCTCTGCATCCCAATCACAACCTCTGTCCTAGACTTAATTTCTATCATAGTAACTAACTCATTTGTTATCTCTAAAAGCATCATATCTGTTGAAGTTTCAACCTTGGTGCAAAAGTCCTGATGGGACCCTTGGGCATTGGTTTGAAAACCCCTTGTCTGATTAGTTACGAAGCAAGTGTCCTTCTCATGGTAAGGTTCCTCATATATGGCTACGCTTGGAGGCTGATGGTTGACTGCATTTACATGTTCCTAACTCTAATTCATCAACAACCCCACATTAGTACTGATTCGAGCCAACTCTTGCATCATCTCTTCTTTTTTCTTAGCTTCCTCTGAATTGGTACTAACTAAGAAAGAATTTTTAGTTGTTGACTTGTCTCTTGAGTCCTATGCATGATTTGTCTTTGTAACCTTTTTCAATCATTTAATTACAACCAGAAATGGACAATCTAAGAATGAGCCACTAGTTATTTTGTTGGCCACCACTTTGCAATTAACATCAAGTGCCCAATAGAAGATCTCCACAAAGGAATCATCAATGATCTTGTGGTCCAGAATACTCATCAACCACTTTGTAAATCTCTCCCACGTGGTACTGATTGAATCACCAGGCAATTGCTTGAAGTTGTTGATATAATCCTTCAACTTTAACTTCTTCGGCCTCAGAAAGTACCTCTTCAAAAAGGCTTTCGACATTTCAGCCCAAGTAGTGATTGAACTATATGGGAGTTCAAATAACCACGTTATCACTTCGCCTATGACAAACAATAGAAATACGCGAAGTCCAATAATATCCATGGATAGATTTTTTTCCCATTATACTCGTACAAACGAGACAACATTTGTAGATGATTATGCAGATCCTATGATATAATTTTGTGAACACTCTATTCTACAGTATTTATAACAACCCACTTGAAACAACAAATTTTGTGCCATCTAATAAATGAGGTAACGTAATAGCTCTGGTGACATCCATTGCCGTAGGATCAAGCCTGTATTGATTCTATGTGTTAGCAGCAGCTTGAAGATCCTGTAGTGGTAGATTCACATCATCAAGTTGTGGCGGGTTATCTTATTTAGATCAGTGCATTATTTGTAGTGTTGTTCCTGTTGTCTTGGGCCATTCTTCTCTGTGTTCTCAAGATCTCTGGTTCAACTGGAGTCAAAGGATTGCCTCAACTACAAATGTTGGGAATACACTACACTTATATGCTGAAATAGAACAAAAATAACAAGAAACATAAAATAAGAAAAATAAGGATTAATTCAGAAATTACTCAAATTAAAAAATAACAAAAAACATAAAATAAGAAAAGTAAGGATTAATTCACAAATTACTCAAATTAAACCAATGTAAAAGCCATAGTCCCCAACAACAACGCCAAAATTTTGATGTTGCCCAAATTATACCTCCTTCTGAAGGTATAAGCATTTGTTGTGAAAATATATAACCTAATAAAGGTTAGGGTCAAACCTACAGGGAATATGGTCTAGACCTACAGTAATTACGAGCAATTCAAATTAATTAACCTACTTATCTCCTGAAAATGGGGTTGTAAATGCAATCAGTAAACCAAAACTAGAAGCAAGTTATCAAGAGCAAATGTTGTAAAATAAAATAAGAGAAGTAACTATGGTATTGGGTTCCCATGAATTCATAACTTAGTATAGCCAAATAATTATAATCCTTTCTAGTATGTAGCTTGCAGAGCTAGTAAGTTATGTTGACCTAACCCTTTGTTCCAATCGAGAGGCAAATTTCACCATGTGATTTGATCTATGTCTGTAGTGTTGCATTACTAACCTTTACCTTTTGTTCCAGTACAACTACCCCCTTATACTGATTAGGTTGATTAGACAAGAGGGATCACATTGAATCCTGTAAATTCTCTTATATCCCATTCATTACCCCCTTGATCCAGTAAGTAAGAATTAGGCAAGATTTAATGTTGTCCACTATAAAAAAGGATTCTAAATGAAGCAATAATTAATACATGTGTGCACAATTTTAAAGAATTATAAGTTATTCAATTTTACTTTGATAGTTCAGCATGGTTTCCACAACCCTAGTTGTGGATTTTGCTATGCATTATCATTGTATATAAGAGAATCATGTAATAGAATAGCATAATTAAACATGTATAATGATGTATCGAAGAATAAGAAGTCCAAAATCCTCCTCAAGAAATCACAATGTAATAATCCCAATGTAGAATCAAAGTAATCACAAAATATGAGTTCTTAAGTCCCTCAACTCATTCCTAGATGTTTATGTCCTTACACAATAAGAAAAACCTTTAAAAACCCTATTTATAATAAGCAAGATACAAATCCATAATGAAATAGGAAAATGGAATTCGGCAACTCAGATGAACAAGTTATGGGTTGTATATGGAATCATGGCCCATACCTGGCTTCATACTCTATATTTCCTAAAACATGTCTTCGGCCTACTAGACCTTTCTATGGGCTGTCTTCTGACTTACGACCCGTAAAGGGTCTCGTCTACTGACTCTTCTGAAACTCTTTAAAATCTTAATCCTCCGGACACAATCTTATCCACGACCCATCGTCCAACTTACAACTCATAAGCGGCCTCATTTGATCACACTTTATTATTCAATATATTTTTTTATCTCTGACTACGAACTCACGTACGATCGTGAATCATTCTATGACGCATCTAAAACTCATACTTTTCAATCATCTAAAAATCGACGTTTCCCTAGATCTAACCCATAAATCATCCCATAGCTCATGGAATAAATCATGGCTCATAGAGTGCTCCGTAAATCACCAAAAACTTGAATTTTACAAGCATTTGCCCAAAATCTTCCATAATCATGTAATCGTGCAAAATCAACATAAAAATAAATCAAACCTACTAACATCGGTTTGAGAACACACAAAGTTCAAAGTTTTAAGTATTAAAAGTTTCATATTTTAGTAGTATATCACCAGGACGCGGACTACTGAGCATCGCCCAGAACTCAGACTATACAAAAATAACCACTGGTGCTCAACGATGATAGGGAGTATCATCTAGGACGAGACATAAAATAGTCACTCACTTAACCAGTATATCCTGATTTAGAATTCAAAAATCATACTACGCAAAAGCCAACATAGGCAACTACACTCATAATATAGATTCATAATCACAGATTTGTTGAGAGTTTTTCATCAATTGTTTCACCATTGACCAAATTGACTCAAAAGAAAGCCAAGTTTATATATAAGTGTGATAAGAGTTTTTGAATCTTGAAGGATTGGCTTACATCGCCTCCTATTTTGACACTATTGGATAGTTTAGATGGGTTTATGGTATATTGTGATGATTCTTGGATTAGTCTGGGTGGTGTGCTCATGTAATTTAGTAAGGTGATAGCTTAAACATCTAGACAGTTGAAAAAAAATTACCAGACACATGACCTTTAATTAGCTGATATGGTATTTATTGAAGAATTGAAGACATTATCTTTATGGGTTCATGCTAATATATTTACCAATCACAAGAGTTTACAATATGTGTTCACTCAAAAAGACCTCAACTTAAGGTTAAAAAGATGCTTGGAATTTCTTGAAGATTACAACATGAGTATTCAATATCATACCGACAAGGAAAATATTATATTCGATGTTCTTAGTCCATCTATGGGTAGTGTGGCCCATGTAAATGGGGGGAAGAAGGATTTGTTCATCATTTGGCTATATTCAGTGTTAGATTGGTTGACTCCAATGATGGTGGATTTCATGTTTAGAATGGGTTTGAGTCTTTTGTGGTTGTTGAGGTCAATGTAAAGCAAGACTTGGGTCCATCATTGGTTGAATTGAAGAAGTAGGCTGCCAAAAAGAAGATAGAGTTTTTCTCCCGTGGCAGAGATGGTGTACTTCAGTATCAAGATCAATTGTGTGTTCGAGACATTGATAGTCTTAGGAAGGTGATCATAAAAGAAGCCAACAACTCTCATTATTTTGTACATCTGGGATCCACCAAGATGTATCAAGATTTGAGGAAAGTGTATTGGTGGCATGTTATAAAGAGAGACGTAACTGAATTTGTGCCCGAGTGACTGTCACGACCCAAGTTTAGGGCCTAGACGTGACACAGTGAATGGGGAACACAAAGGGACCCTAATCAAGCCTGTTAACTTATCACTACACATCCTTGGTAGTGGAAGCAATTAAACAACAATAAAGGAATAGAAATAAGGGCAAAAGGGACTAGGGGAAATCCTTCATTTCAAAAAATATCAAAAGCGTCAAAGGTATTTAAGCTTATAGCATCATTACATAACTTATCCAATAACATCTCTAAATATAAAACTTAGTGGGGGCCAAGACAAGCAACCGAGCTCACCCTCATAGTAAAAATATTCAATAAAGGAAAGAGAATCTTTATACATAGCATGACATCAAAGACATTGTTCTCCAAATTGAGTACTCACTAACTTTGTCGGGATAGTAATAGCCACGTAGAGGATGAGGATGATTGTGTGGAGCTTCGGTTCCTACATGGTAACATCATATAGGCATAAAGTATGCATTAGTATATTTGAATGTACTAAGTATGTATAATGAAATGCAACAAGAGACAGGCAATATAATCTAAATGCATAATTAGGCAATAAATGAGCATATAACAATATGGCATGCATGAGTGATGCTTGAAGTAAATCATCCTTACATAGCATATATTATATGTGTGTTAAGAGACCAAAATTATGATGGATTGCCACACCCTACTATCCATGGTGATTGAGGTATCAACCCCTCAATTGGTTGATGGTGGATTACACCCTGCCATCCATGGTGATTGAGGTATCAACCCCTCAATTGGTTGATGGTGGATTACACTCCGCCATCCATGGTGATTGAGGTCTAGCACCCCCTAATCTAGGTGAGGTCAACTTGCAACAGTATAGATACTTTTCATTAAATCAACACATATGTACCATCCTTAAATCATCATAAAGTCATTAAAATCATAGGACATGAAATGGTCCATCAATAGATCAAGAACCATAAATCGGATATTTTACAAAATATTTGGTAGGTGTGTAATTCTAGTGTAAAACTGAAATGACCCCAAAAAGTGCCCAAAAATATGCCTCGGAAGTGCCCACAATTATAATTTACATATATCTAAAAATTCATTCATTATTTCAAAAATTCGACTTCATATTCTTGTTTAGGAGGTCAAGTTGAGTGAAAAACGGGTCTAACCAAATTTTAGAGCAATCGTATCAAAATTCAAAAATAGTAATAATCACTATTTACGAGGGTCAATTTTGAAGAGGCATATCTCTTAGCACACAAAGAACTAGGTAGCCCACGACCTACCAACTTAAATATCTTTGAATTAGCTTTCCAACGCACTTCATTTAATCTCTTTCCGAGTTTGGATGAAAGATTTATACCCATATTTGTAAAACTCACTTGTACAGAAAATACAGATTTCCAATGAGCATCCGCGATGCGGACTAGCGTTATTTTGGCCCTGTTTTTTTTATTTCGGTCCAATACTTTGAAGTCTTGGGCCCAAGGGTTCCCATACGTGTTTTTATATTTAATTAGCCATATTTGACCCTCATATCATCCTCAATACTCCCCAATATCCTCTTAAACACTCATATTCCACCCTAAATTCAAGTCCCAAACTCAAGACCAATTTTAAGGATTTCTTTAAGGATTTCACTCAAGCTTCAAGTATCTATTAAAGTCTTCTTCAAGAACCTCTCCAAAGCTAAGGTATGTCGTATTGAACCATTGGGTCCTACCACCCATGGTGCTTGAACTCTCTTTTGCTTAATAATGCATGATTTAAAGTTTATTTTATATGTGGGTCTTTTATATTGAGAAATTTACTTTACAGTGATTTTAATTCATGAAAGTATGGTTGTTTTAGCATTTTTTGAGCTTCAAATCTTTAATCTAACAATGGATTTAATGAGGCATTTTGATATAAATGTCGTAGGGGTGTCACAAGGTGTTGATTAAAGGTTTTACCACTGATTTTCCTGCATGATTTCATCTCTAAATTACATGCTTTTTTACCCCCATTATACACCTATAACGTGTTTGACAAAATATCTGGTTATGATTTCTTAAAGAAATAAAGGTGTAAAGTATGAGATATGATATAATTGACTATATGATGATGAAATGAGGTTATGTATATGATGAATACTATCTAAAGTGTTATGGTAGACCATTCCATGTTCGAGGGCTAGTTGAGGGGTTAAAGACTCAACCACTAGGCTTATGGGTGCAATCATCACCAACCCAATTGAGGGGTTGATTGCTCAACTACTAGGGTGATGGATATGACCATCACTAACCCAGTTGAGGGGTTGATTGCTCAACCACTAGGGTGATGGGGGCGATTTCATCATCAATCTAGTTGAAGGGTTGATATCTTAATCACGAGGGTGATGAGTGTTATTATCACCAACCCTAAGGGGTTTATACCTTAACAATATAGCTTGGTCTCCCCTTCATATATGATATTTTATATGAGAATGATTTACTTAAGCTTGTTTTACTTATGTATTGATCATACATGTCATATTGTTATATTATGCCTATTGCCTATCGTTATGCATTTTAAATTATGATGCTTATCTCTTGTTGCATTGCATCCCACATACTTAGTACATTCAAATGTTCTAATGCATACTTTTGGCTACATGATATCACCATATAGGGACCGAAGCTCCTATTGATTATTCTAGTGGCTTGATGAATTATTCAAGTTAGCCTTTGGTGAGTCCTCCACTCCAGGGACAAGGACTATTCTCTCACACTATGTATTAAGACTCCCTTTACTTTATCATATACTTATGATTATGAGGGTGATCCCAGCTGTATGTCTTGTCCCCCAACATTATCTATATAGTAAAGGTGTTGTTGGACAAAGCTATGTATTTATGCTATGAGTTGATTGTATTATCTCTTAACTCTATGTTACGACAAGTTCTTCCTTAGCCCTTTTTGCCCTTATTTCCATTCTTCAAATTATATTTAATTGTTTCCGTAACCAAGGATGTGTAATGGTATGCTATGAGGCTTGTTTGGGGTTCCTTCAGGTTCCCTATTCACCGGCCACATTAGGCCCTAGGCTTGGGTCGTGGCAAAGATGGTATCAAAGTACTAAGTTGATAGATCCTCGTAGTCCAACACACTGCATCGATTAGAGTATTATTCATGGTTGTATTGTGCACCACAACTATGAGTAGGAGACCATGAGATATTTTAGGAAATATTTTCCTTCTTCATGGTCTATGTCATTCTTTAGAAGAGAGATAGGGCTTTCTCCTTTAATGAATGTTCTTTTCTCCTTTAGTTGATCATACCGCTTCAAGTGGGAAGGCGAAGGAAGGTAAGTAGAAGGTTTTGATTTTAATGGATCTGAGTTTTACTAATTCTTCTCTATTCTTTTGGTTGACGGTGGGGCTTCTTATGTGCCCAAGTGGTTGTGTGGATCTTTGTTGTCTATTCTCTTGGATAGGGTATATTGTTGCTAGAAAGTTCTAGGTGTTGATTTGGGCCTATATTGTATTAGGTCTTGCTTTGTGGTTTGTTGGATTTGAAGTGGTAGATTTTGATGTTGTACTTGGGATGGAATAGTTACATGCATGTTGTGTCTCCATGGATGGTGGGACCCGTAGAGTTAGAATTTGACTCCCTAATAAACCCATTTTGAGTGGGAGGTTGTCAAATGGTAGCAAGGTAGGTAGGTTCATTCTTGACTTAAGGTACAATTGGTCTCTAAGGGGTTGCATTTTTCATCTTGTGAGAATTAGAGGTGTTGAATCTAAGTTGGTTGCTTATAGAATTATTGTTGGTGATAGATGAGGCCTTGAATGTCCCTTTTGGATGTTTTAATTTGGGGTAGTGTTTTTGGTTGACTAGCACACTGGTTATGCCTATAAGTCTCATGAGTAAGATCTCTAGTCCTTATCCTAATAGGTTTATAGTGGTTTTGGTGATGATAATTTGGTTCATTCCCTAATGAGGTAGTGTATGAGAATTATTTGAGGGTAGTACTACAAGTTCAAGGAAGAAGGTTGGGTGCTAAGTAGGTGAGATGAGAATTTTGGTGGTAAGAGGTTGCCTTCCTAGGCTATGTGGTGCCGGGTGATGGTATTAAGGTGGATTTTAGTAAGACGAAGCTGATTAGAGGGTAGCCTCCAACTTTGACTTTACCAGATATTAAAAGCATCTTGGGTTAGTAGGCTATTGCTGGAGATCATGAGTATATTCTCCTCTATTATTGCTTCTATAACTTAGTTGACCCTAGGTAAGGCCATGTTATGACCGACGTTTTAATTAGGGTGATTTAACAGGTTTGGGAGTTGCTATTTCTTGTGTTATCCCTTGGTGCTAGTAGGATTCATGTGTATATGTGTTTCATTCATAGGTTCCTTTCATCCATGAAGCCCAATCTTCCTTTTTATGAAAATTGTATGATTTCAAGATGTATTTCTTATGAGTATCT
Organism: Solanum sejunctum; assembly: GCA_025642045.1. Lineage (NCBI taxonomy): Eukaryota > Viridiplantae > Streptophyta > Magnoliopsida > Solanales > Solanaceae > Solanum > Solanum sejunctum. The sequence continues at coordinate 30,156 of JAOTQJ010145043.1, read as the reverse complement.
ATTATTATGAAATATGAGCATGAAATACATTGGGGCTTTATCTAATATTTTTTATTATGTATAAATATTTATTTTTAGCTTATACTATAAAATATTTGTCTATTGAGACTATACATGATTCAAGCTATGAAATCTATGAACCATTATGAAGTTTTGGTACTATTTTTAAGTTGCCCATGATGGGGTTTTACCATGATGTTGGTGGGCTGATTTACATGATTTTAAGATGTATTGATTTCACTATTTCATGATCTATACTGTTGCATTTTGCATGATTTGAACATGTCCTCATATGTACCCCCCAAGTGTTTGATGAAATGTCAAGTTAAGAATTCTCAAGATATTGTGCATGGTTTACAAGTCAAGTAACTTCATGATGAATATAGGCTATCAAGTATGTTATGAATTCATGAAATTATCTATGATTATGCAAGTATGAAGTTTAGCCCTTTTCAAAAATTTATTTTCAAGAAAATCTACATGGATTTTTACTTATTTTAATTTGGAATTTGAATAATATGATTCCTAAAATTTTATTGATGCATGGATAGTGTTTATTTGGTGATTTGAATATGATTTAAACAATTAAATGAGGATTTACTTTGGGTTTATAAAGTTATAAGTATGCATGTTCCCATTTTGAAATCATTTGCTCATGAGAGATTACAATATGGATTTACATATGGAGTTAACTATATTTTCACTTCAACTTCATATTATAAATGTTGATTTTAAATGAAGTCTTAATTACCCATGTCATTTCCTCATTGTTTATAGCAGATGCATTCATGTACACGGATTATTTTGAAAAAAAATTATATTATGGGTAAGTCCAATTTCATTTTATGGTACAATTTTGATAAAAGGTTGGTTATGATAATATTGTGATCATATATATGTCTTTGATTGGATCTTTAAGCATTTTGAGTGTTTGCACCATTTTATATATGAATGGACTATTCCTATGCATGAGTATTATAACTATAACATTATGATTTTGGCATTTAAACCTAAGTATGACTTATTATAAATGGCGTTTTGGATTTTAAGCCCAATTGTGCATAGAAATGGTTTGGAAAATGACTATTACCTCTTTAAAAGTATGTACATGCATATTATCAGTATTTTTATGGGATGACGACTTAGGTTGTTGCGTTGAGGGTTTTGGGGTAGTTTGGGCTACTTGCATAACCTATAAGGTTGTAATATGATGGGTAAGGATAGTCGATCTATTAGTCAACTACGATGGGTTAGTCACTTCTCTAAGATTCATATTTGGTTCGAGTTTTTTTCCCCAAGTGAGGATAAAGGTAGGTGATGTCCCTAGGTGTGTTTCTGGATTAGGAGTGAGCATTATTAGTATTGATGGAGTTATTTGGTTAACTTATACACTGGTTATGATTGTGGGTTTCATGGTTAGCATCTCAAAGACCTACCTTGATATATTTGTGGTGGTCTCTAGTGATGAGGTATTGATTAGTTTAGAGCTTGTGAATCATTTGGGGGTAGTGTTGCATGTCTTGGAGGGTGAGAGGTTGTTTGCTAAATATGATAAGTGTGCATTATGGATATCAAGAAGGTGGTTGAGATTCTTTAAGGATTATGAATGGTTGTGCATTACTTTTCCCCGGTAAGGCTAATATTACAATCGATATTCTAGGTAGCCTAGCATATATGGATAGTGGTGGCAAGAAGGAGACTAGGGGGATTCATCGGTCGGCTAGATAGGGAGTTAGGTTGAAGGAAGTAGAGAATGGTGGTATAGTATTCTTGGTGGTCCCAAATTTTCTTTGGTTAAGAGGACTAGATTAGGCAAGGCCTTGATTTCCACCTTTTTAGAGTTGGAAGTTTTGGGTGACAGAATGATAGAGTGTAGGTTGACTCTCAAGGGGGAGATGGTGGCTATGGTACCAAGTGGGTTATATGTATTTAAGATTTACAATTGAGTTGAGGATTGCGAGTCCTTATAGAGTATAAAGGGCAGTTGATAAAGTTGCATAAGTTTGGGAATTGCCTACGGATGTAGGTATGGTTCGTCTAGTTCTTCAAGCATCTAGGTGGATCTGTTGTGTTGGTGACTTTAGTATTATAGAACACTTTGAGGTTGGGGGTTTTAATGAGGAAAAATTGGTTTAAGAGAAGGTTGCAATGGGGGAGTTGCATGGATGAGTGGAAAAGTTGATTGCTAATGATGTAGTGTTCTTCAAGGCCCTTTGGGAAGAGTCATCTATTCGTATGCGTCTCTCAGGAAGGCAGAGCAAGAAAGGAGGAGCAATATACATATTTCTTTCATTCTATTCAAGCTTATGATGACATGTCAAGTCCTTTCTATGATTCCAAATCTTATGTTTCAGCCCCTATGTCATTCATATGCATTCATGTTTAAGTTGGCAAGTTTATGATGATTTTACGCTTTGTCAAGGTTTTGAAAATGGTATTTTAAAATGTATTGTTGCATTCTTATTGGGGATGATGCCTTTATGATTACTCTTCTCTTATACAGTTCTTTGAAATTTGCGGACGAATGTTCCCAAGGGGGAGATATTGAAATTACCCCAAAAAATGCTCGAAAATGTGCTTTAGAAGTACCTAGAATCATAATTTCCATGTATCTAAAAATTAGTTTCTTATTTCAAAAATTCGGCTTAATATTCTTGTATAAGGGGCCAAATTGACTGGGTAATAGGTCTAACCCGAATATTGGAGCTACCATATCAAAATTCAAAAATCACAACCAACATTATTTAAGAGGGTCAACTTTGAAGGGTCATATCTCATAGCAAACAAAGAACTAGGTGGCCCATTACATACCAACTTAAAGCCCTTTGAATTAGCTTTCAATTGCACTTCATTTCACCTCATTCTGATTCGAATGAAAGATTTATGCCCATTTTTGTAAAACTCATTCTTGCAAAAAATGCAGAGCGACGCGGACCAGTGTTATTTTGGTCCTATTTCTTTTATTTCGGTCCAAGACTTTCAAGTCTTGGACCCAAGGGTTCCCATACATGTTTTTACCTTTACTTAGCCTTATTTCACCCTTATATCATCCTCAATATTCCCCAATATCCTCTCAAACACTTAGACTCGTATTCCGCCCTAAATTCAAGTCCCAAACTCAAGACCAATTTAAAGGTTTTCTTCAAGGATTTCACTCAAGATTCAAATCTCCATTAAAGTCTTCTTCAAGAACCTCTCCAAAGCTAATGTATATGGTGTTGAACCATTGGGTACTTCCACCCATAGTGCCTGAGCTCTCTTTTGCTTAGTAATACATGATATAAAGTTGATTTTATATGTGAATTTTGTATATTGAGAAATTTACTGCATAGTGATTTTAATTCATGAAAATATGGTTGTTTTAGTATGTTTTGAGCTTCAAATCTTGGATATGACGTTTGAATTTTATGTGGTGTTTTGATATGAATGTCTTGGAGGTGTTGCAAGGTGTTGATTAAAGATTTTACCATTAATTTTCCTGCATGATTTCATCTCTAAATTGCATGCTCTTTTACCCCTATTACACACCTCCAAGGTGTTTGACAAAATGTCTGATTATGGTTTCTTAAGGAAATGAATGTTTAAAGCATGAGATATGATATGATTGACTATATGATGATAAAATAAGCTTATTTACATGATAAACACTATCTAAAGTGTTGTGGTAGACCTTTCCCAGTTTGGGGCCTATTTGAGGGGTCAAAGACTCAACTACTAGTGTGATGGGTGCGATCATCACCAACCCAGTTGAGGGGTTGATTGCTCAACCACTAGGTTGATGGGTACGATCATCACTAACCCAGTTGAGGGGTTGATTTCTCAACCACTTGGGTGATGGGGGAGATCATCACCAACCTAGTTAAGGGGTTAATATCTCAATCACTAGGGTGATGTGTGCTATCATCACCAACCTCAAGGGGCTTATACCTTGGCAATCTAGATTGGTGTCACGGACCTAGATTTTATGACCATGTTGGACCACAGAAGGGCGTACGTGTTGGCTATGTCAAAATGCCTAGGTAGGAGCAACAATAGCATGAGGCATTACTCTGTCCTAGTTGTATAGGCTTGGCCGAGTTAGGCATACCAACCTGATTAAGTTTGGGGAGCTTGTTGCTTATTGAGTACATAACTATGAAGAGAGCCGGATCATACTAGGGGCACAAAGTTGGTGCGCTATTTGGTCAGGCTAGTCTCGATAGGAAGGAAAGCCTCAAGATACTGCATGGGCGCAGTGTTGTGCGAATGACTCTTAGCCCGTGTCATTGGTCTACCCTTCACATATGATATTCTATATTAGCATGATTTACTTAAGCATATTTTATTTATGCATTGATCATACATGTCATATTGTTATATTATGTCTATTGCCTATCATTATATATTTTGAATTATGATGCTTATCTCTTGTTGCATTGCATCCCACATACTTAGTACATTCAAACATACTAATGTATACTCTTGCCGACATGATATCACTATGTAGGGATTGGAGCTCCTATTGCTTTTTTTTATCGCTAGATCGATTGTTCAAGTTAGCCTTTGGTGAGTCCTCCATTCTGGGGACAAGAACTATTCTCTCACATTATATATTAAGACTCCCTTTACTTTATCATATACTTATGACTATGAGGGTGAGCCCGGTCGTGTGTCTTGGCCCCCACCATTGTCTATATAGTAGAGGTGTTGTTGGCCAAAGCTATATATTTATGCAATGAGTTGATTCTATTATCTCTTAACTCTATGTTACGACAAGTTCTCCCTTCGCTCCTTTTGCCCTTATTTTCATTCTTCAAATGTTATTTAATTATTTTCGTGACCAACAATGTCTAATGATATGCTATTAGGCTTGTTTAGGGTTCCTTCAGGTTCCCCATTCGTTGGTCACGTCTAGGTCCTAGGCTTGTGTCGTGACAAAAACCATGCAATTAAAGAGTGAAATCATGCAAGAAATCTTGAAGTAAAAATCAACCCACCAATACTTGGTAATACCACCATGCGAAATACATTGAAACCCCTCATAAAAACTCATCATATATCTTAGATTCATAGCACAAAACATGCATAAACAGTCACGCATTTACAAAACCCCAACATAGTTTATAGTCAAATTCATAATAGAAGACCCATAAGAAAAATCAACTTAAAAACATGTAATTTAGGTAAAAAGGAAGATTGGGCATCATGGATGAAAGGACCCAATGGTTGAAACCCATATACCTTAACTTTGGATAATTCCTTGATGAAGATTAAAATCAAAACTTGAAGCTTGGATGAAATTCTTAAGATTCGAAATGAGGTTTGCCATTTGAATTTTGGGTGAAATTTGTCTAAGTGTTTGAGAGGGTATTGGAGAATATTTTGTATGATATGAAGGTGAAATATGGCTAAGTATAGGTACTTTTATGCATGGGAAGACTTACCCCCAAGACCCCAAAGCCTTGGACCAAGATTAGAAAATTGGCAACAGAATACACTACTCCATGATAGGTCTGCGTTACAGAGCAGTCGCGGACTATTACTAGAATTGCGAAATTGGTAAAATTCATTTTTTACTATGGGTCCTCTAAATTTCATGTTATACCCATTCCGCACTCAATTTTGCACCCTGAACTATCATGCACAGATTTTGAGATACATCGAAATTATGAATTTGGGCACTTTCGAGGCACATTTTCGAGCACTTTTTGGGATAGTTTCAATATCTCCCCCTTGAAAACATTCATCCTTGATTGTCAAAGAAGCATACATAAGAAGAGTAATTATAAAGAAATCAGTCCCAACAAGAATGCATCAACACACTTAAACACCATTTTCAAAATCTTAACGTAATGGTTAAAATCATCGTAAACTTGTCAACATAAACATGAACGCATGCAAATGACATAGTGGTTGAAACATAAGAATTCAAATCACATAGGTGACTTGAATTAGTACCTTAGGCTTGAGTAGAATGGAAGAAATAAGGATATTATGTTTGCATGTCCGCCCCGGCCTCCCATATAGCACTTTTGACTCGTTGATTCCTCCAAAGGACCTTTATGGAAGACACATCCTTGTTTCTCCACCTCTTCACTTGTCTATCCAATATATCAACTAGAACCTCTTCGTAAATCAAGTTGCCTTCAACATTACCCACAACGTCCAATGGGACAGCAACATTCAGGTCACCTACACATTTCCTCAACATGGACACATGGAAGACTAGATTAACCAAGTCCATTTCACTAGGTAACTCAAACTCAAAGACCACCCTTCCAACCTTCTATAATACCCTACAAAGACCCACAAATCTTGGCCTCAATTTACCATTTTTACCAAAATGAACCACACCCTTCATGGGTGATACCTTCAAATAAACCTAATCACCAACCTTAAATTCAAGATCTCCTCTCCTCACATTGAAATAGGACTTTTGATGACTTTAGGCTTTTCTCAACCTTTCCCTAATCAAATGTACCTTCTCCGTAGCCTCCATAACCATATCCAAACCCAACAAAGCCATTTTCCCTACCTTAAACTATCCAACCGGGGACCTACAATGTCTACCATAGAGAGACTCAAAAAGAGCCATACCAATGCTAGAATGATAGCTATTATTATAAGAAAGCTCAACCAGTGGAAGATGATTATCTCGACAACCCTTAAATTTTAATACACAAGCTCTAAGCATATACTTAAGAGTTTAAGATAGTTTGTTCGGCTTGGCCATCTATTTGAAGGTGACAAAAAAGTTCGTACTAAGCCTAATCTTGGTTCCAAGACCTCTTTGGAAGGACCTCCAAAAGTGAGAAGTGAATTGAGCACCACAATTCGGTATGATATACAAGGGCACCCTATGCAATCTAACTAACTCATGAATGTACAGTTTAGCATAGTCTTCACCCCCAAAAAGTCTTAATCACTAGGAAATGAGCCAACTTTATCATCCTATCCAGCATAACCCAAATAGAATCAAAATATTTTCTAATCTTAGGCAACCCAACTACGAAATCCATGTTAATTTCCTCCCACTTCCAAGTAGAAATCTCTATGTCTTGGTTGGGCTACCCAGCCTTTGGTGTTCGGCTTTGACTTATTAGCAACTATGACAACTAGATATATTTGGCAATGTCATTCTTCATACCTCCCCACCAAAACACATCCCTCAAATCTCTATACATCCTTGTAGAACCGGAGTGAATAGAATAGGAAGAATTATGAGCCTCATCAAGAATCTTCTCTCTAAAGTCATCAACATAAGGCACACACAACCTACCTTGGTCACTAAGGGCACCGTCTCCCCGTTAGGAGAAAACCTCCACTTGCCCTCTCTTACCAAGGCCTTCAATTCTAACAAGGAGGGGTCAAGATCTTGCTTTGTTTTTACCTCATCAATTAAGGAAAATTTTGAACCATCAACAACTGCAATACTACCATTATCAACCTCTTCCAACCTAACCCCTAATCTAGCCAATCGATGAAACTCTCTAGCCACCTCTTTGCCTCCATCATCAACATGAGCTAGGCTACCCATAGACACCCTACTCAAAGCATTGGCCATAATATTAGCCTTACCGAGATGATAATGCACACTCATATCATAATCTTTATGAAGCTCTAACCACCTTCGTTGCCTCAAGTTGAGATCCTTCTGAGTGAAATGTATTGGAGCCTTTTATGATCAGTAAACATATCAACATGCGCCCTATATAAATAGTAACGCCAAATTTTCAAAGTAAAAAACCATGGCGGTCAATTCAAGATCATGATTAGGATAATTCTTTTCATGAACATTGAGTTGTCTAGAAGCATAGGCTATCACCTTATCATTTTGTATCAAAACACAACCCAAACCAATCCGGGAGGCATCACAATAGACAACAAACCCTTTCAGCCTTTCCAGTAGAGACAAGATAAGAGTAGAGACAAGCTTATCCTTCAAGGTTTGGAAACTCTTTTCACACTCATTGGTCTGCACAAACTTAACCTTCTTTTGGGTCAACTTAGTCATGGGAGAAGCAATAGAAGAGAACCAATTCACAAATCTCCTATAGTAACCAGTTAAGCCTAAGAAACTTCTAATGTCCAATGGAGTCAAAATTCTAGGCCAACTTCTATTCACTTCTGTCTTTTTAGGATCCACCTTAATACCATTCCCCGACACTATATGACCTAGAAAGGAAATCTCTTTCAACCAAAATTCACACATCTCATACTTAGCATACAACTTCCCTTCCCTTAATTTTTACAATATTACGCTCAAATGACTAAAATGCTCCTCCTCACTATGAGAATAGATCAAGATATCATCAATGAAGACCACAAAAAATAAATTAATGTAGGGTTTAAAGACGTTATTCATTAGATCCATAAAGGTAGTCGGTGCATTGGTCAACCCAAAAGACAACCATAAATTCACAATGCCCATACCTAGTCTAGAAGGTCGTCTTAGGAATGTCATACTCCCTTACCTTCACTCGATGATATTTGGACCGAAGATTAATCTTAGCGAAATGACTAGCCCCTTGAAGTTGGTCAAATAGATCATCAATCCTTGGTAAAGGATACTTATTCTTAATAGTGACCCTATTAAGTTGTCGGTAGTCAATGAATATTCTAAGAGACCCATCCTTCTTCTTCACAAACAACACCAATGCACCCCAAGGTGATTGGCTAGACCTGACAAAACCCTTCTCTTAAAAGTTACTCAATTGGTCCTTTACTCCTTTAACTCCACCGGGGCCATACAGTAATGGGAAATAGAAATGGGTTGAGTATCAGAAGGGAGGTCTATACTAAAGTCTATTTCTCTTTTGCGAGGAACACCGAGAAGGTCATTTAGAAAGACATCAAGAAACTCTCTAACCACCGAAATCGACTCTATAGGAAGGAACTTGGACTCAACATCCCTAACCCTCACAAGATGATAGAGACACCCCTTAGAGATCAACTTTTGGGCTTTAATGCAAGAGATAAACCTACCCTTGACCACCACATCATGACTCTCCCACTAAAGGATGGGTTCATTTGGGAATTCGAATTTGACCCTATGTGTTCTACAATCAATAGAGGCATAATATACATGCAACCAATCCATCCCAAGAAAGACATCAAAATCCACCATATCCAACTCAACAAGATCAAAGGCAATTTTTTTGCAAAATACAAATAGGACAATGTCTATAGACCTTCCTAGCAATAATAGATGCACCAATGGGAGTAGATACCTCATAACACTCACATAACAATTCGGGCTCAACATGAAACATTTTGACAATAGAAGGAGTAACGGAAAAAAGAGTGGCGCGGGGGTTTAGCAATAAATACACATCAAAATTAAAGACTTTAATATACAGGTGATGACATTGGACACCTCATTAATCCCTTATCTCCCTAGGAGTGCATAGAACTGATTGTGTCTTGGGGCACAACCTTGTCAGCTTCCTCTCCCCAAAGGAACTGTATTAGCACCACAGTCTTTTGGACAAACATCTTTACCCTTGTTATGATTTTGATTATAATCAACATTCTTGTGACCCATTTCTCCACAACCAAAGCAAGCATTAGTGTCCCTCAAAGATGGGCCACCATGACCCCCACCATATTTTGGACATACAGCATTAGGCAGCATACCACCATCACCTTGGACCCTTGGGTATTCATTATCAAATCTTCTATTAGGAGCATGAAAAGACCTTTGGTCTTGATGAAACCAGACACCCTTGGGATCTTAGAACTTACCATCAAAACTTCCCCTCTTGGCCTCACCACTTCTCTTCTTTCTCAACCTTTTACCCTCCAATTATTTAGAATAAGTCATAAGGCGGGACAAGTCCATATCACCAATCAACATAGCAGGACAACACTCCTCATTCACTAAATCAGATACCCCTCACAAATTTATTCATTATAGACCTCGAGTTAGAAACTAAGTATGGAGCATATTTAGAGAGTTGGTTGAACGTGAGGGCATACTTCCTCACAATCATAAATCCTTGCTTCATGTTCATGAACTCCATCATTTTGGCCTCCCTAAGCTCAAGAAGGAAGAACCAATTAAGGAAAGCCACCATAAACTCCTCCTAAAGTATCATATTGTTGTTCCCCTTCTCCTCCTTGCATTGAGTATACCATATTTGAGCCACCCCCTTAAGTTGGTAAGCTGCCAACTCTTCCTTCTCCTTCAAACTAACACCCATAATAGCCAACACTTTGTGAACCTCATTGACAAATTCTTGAGAGTCCTCATACACTTTAGACCCATAGAAATCTGGTGGGTTCATCCTCATAAAATCCCTCACCCAAGATGCTGCAGTATGATCATGAGGGGCTTGGGCCCCTTCATTAGCCACAACTTGAGTTAGCAAGCTAAGAGTATCCCGGAGTTCTCCACGATTTGATTGTTCCTTGGTAGTGCGGGCTCCTTTTCCCCTTGTATTAGGCATGATCTATCATAGAAAAGAACAATCATTATGGGTGAAACCTTACCTAAACTTCTATAGCACAATATAGAGTATAAATTAGGGAAACATTTCCTAAAACATCTCATAGTCTCTTATGCATAGTTGTGGTATACAACATAACCATGAATAAGACTATAATGAATGCAGTGTATTTGATATTGATGAACTTTAACAACCTGGTGCTCTAATACCAAGTTTGTCATAACCCAAGACGAGGGCCTAGATATGACATGAAAAATGGGAAACCTAAAGGGACCCTAATCAAGCCTCTTAACTTATCATTACACATCCATCATCACGGAAGCAATTAAATAATAATAAAATAATAGAAATAAAGGCAAAAGGATTAGGGGAAATCCTTTATTTCACAGAACATGAAAAGAGTCAAAGGGAGTCAAGCTTGTAGCATCATTACATAACTTATCCAACAACACCTATAAATACAGAACTTAGCGGGGGCCAAGACAAGCAATTGATCTCACCCTCATAGTCAAAACGTACAATAAAGGAAAGAGATTCTTTATACCCAGCATGAGATTAAAGACATTATCACCAAAATTGAGGACTTACCAACTTGCATAGTAGGGATAGTACTAGACACATGGAGGGTGAGGATGATCGTGAGGAGCTCCAGTTCCTACATGGTAACAACATGTAGGCATAAAGTATGCATTAGTATATTTGAATGTACTAAGTATGTAGGATGCAATGCAACAAGGATAGGCAACATAATCAAAAAGCATAATTGGTCAATAAATGAGCATATAGCAATATGCCATGCATGAGTGACACTTGAAGTAAAGCATGCTTACATAGAACATATTACATATGTAACAAGAGACAAACATTATGATGGATTATCACACACTACCATCTATAGTGAATGAGGTAACAACCCCTCGATTGTTTGATGGTGGATTACACCCTGCCATCCATGGTAATTGAGGTATTAACCCCTCAACCGGTTGATAGGGGATTACACCCCACTATCTATGGTGATTGAGGTATCAACCCCTCTATTGGTTGATGGAGGATTACACCTTGCCATCCAAGGAGATTGAGGTATTAACCCCTCAATTAGTTGATGGTGGATTACACCCCGCCTTCCACGATGATTGAGGTCTAGCACCCCCTCAACTAGGTGATACCTTTCCTGAAATCAACACATATATACCATCCTTACATCATCATAAAGTCATTCAAGTCATAGACATGCAATGGTCCACAATAGATTAAGAACCCTAAACTGAATTTTATCAAACAATTGGTGATTGTGTAATGCTAGTGTAAAACCATGCAATTAAAAAGCGAAATCATGACAGAAATCATGAAGTAAACAACCCACCAACACTTGGTAGTACCTCCTTGAAAAATACATTAAAACCCCTCATCAAAACTCATCATAGATCTTAGATTCATAGTTTAAAACATGCATAAACAGTCACACTTTTCCAAAATCCCAACATAGTTCATAGTCAAATTCATAATAGAAGACTCATAAATAAAATCAACTTTAAAACATGTCATTTAGGTAAAACTGAAGCTTGGGCACCATGGGTGAAAGGAACTAATGGTTAAAAACCACATACCTTAACTTTGGAGAATTTCTTGATGAAGATTGAGATGAAACTTGAAGCTTGGGTGAAATTCTTAAGATCTGGAATGACGTTTGGCACTTGAATTTTGGGTGAAATATTTGTCTAAGTGTTTGAGAGAGTATTGGAGAATTTATTGAATGATATGAAGGTGAAATATGGCTAACTATAGGTATTTGTATGCATAGAAAGACGTAAGATCAAAACCCCAAAGCCTTAGACCAAGATTAGAAAACTGGAAAAAAAATACACTGCTCTGCGAAAGGTCCAATTGTAAAATTGGCAAAATTCATTTTTTGCTATGGGTCCTCTAAAATTCAGTTTATACTTGTCTCCCACCCAATTTTTCCCCATCAACAAGAATATAAAGTCAGAGTTTTGATATCATGCATAGATTTTGAGATACATGGAAATTATGAATTTGGGCACTTTCGAGGCATATTATTGGGCACTTTTTTGTGTTGTTTCATGCCCTAATTATCAACAAGTGAAGGCGTAACATCAAAGGGCCATTGGTTTAGTGCAAGATATTGAAATCACTTCATAGTAGAGGAAGGATGTGAATATGGACTTCATGGTTGGATTGCCTTGTACCTAGAAGCAATTTGATTCTATTTGGGTTATTATTGATTGGATGACCAAATTGGCTCATTCCTTACAGTTAAGACTACTTTCAATACCGAACATTATGAAAAGTTGTATATCTGAATATTGGTTAATTCCATGGTGTGCCTATGTCTATTTTATTAGATCATGGTACCCAATTTGCTTCTCACTTTTGGAGATCATTTCAAAAAGAGCTTAGCACAAAGGTGAAGTTAAGTACCGGTTTTCTTCATCAAACCAATGGACAAGCTGAGAAGACAATTCATACTTTGGAGGACACATTGAAGGCTTGTGTATTAGAATTCAAAGGAAATTGGGATGACCACCTACCACTCATTAAGTTTACCTATAACAATAGTTTTCATGATAACATTGGTATGAAAATATTTGAGACGTTGTATGGGCAACGGTGTAGATACTTGGTGACATTGTTTGACTTGGGAGAGATGACATTGATAGGCCTGAATTTAGTGTTAGAGACCATAGAAAAGGGGTGAAGTTGATTTAGGAAAGGTTGAAGATGGCCCAAAGTTCCTAAAAGACATATAAAATGTGAGGAAGAGAAATCTTGAGTTCCATGTCGGTGATTGGGTATATGTGAGAGTTTCACCTATGAGGGTGTAATACATTTCAGTAAAAAAGGAAAGTTAAGTCCCTAGTATGTAGGCCCTTATGAGATAGTTGACCAGATTGGCAAAGTGGCTTATAGGTTAGATTTGCCTTCAGATATGAGTTTTATCCACCCGATTTTCCATGTTACAATGTGGAGAAAGTTAGTTGGTGATCCTAATTCTATTGTGCCTTTGGAATGTGCCGAGATTGAAGAGAAATTAACTTACAAAAAGGTTCCAAATAAAATTTTGGATAAAGTAGTGAAACAACTTTGCAGCATGAATGTGGCTTTGATTAAAATTGCTATGGACGAATCAGCATATAGAGTGTGTTACATGGTATATGGAGTCAAATATGGTGAGGCGATATCCCTATATTTTCTAATTTACTCATGCCTAAGGTATTAGCTTCTTCCTATTTTAAATGGTCCTACTTCTTTCATTCTTATGCTTTCATGATATGACATTTAAACATGTGCACAACATTATTTAAATTATATTTTGACATAAGTTTTAATGGTTTTATGACTTTCAAGTGATTAGTTATGTAATGTGTCTTCATGTTGAAAAGTTTCATGTGTAAGTCAAGCCTTCAATCTATATTCTAGCTCATTCAATGATGAATGTTTCTAAGGGGGAGATGATGTAAAGACCCAAACCTTAGGAGGCCTTAATGATGCTTAAAAGATTGGGTTTCCAATATTTTGGACTAAGGTGCCTCTCCAATGTCACCTATATGAGTTGTGGAGGGGTCTGCGAGTATTGGAGGCAACCTTGAGGTGTCCATTGACCATTTTTGTGACTTTTTTATGCTCAAGGAAAGGTTTGAGGACAAGAGGCCCTCCACTGAACCTTTTATGACTCATGGTCCTCTCCACTGGCCGTGAAGGGAGCTCATGGAAGGTGCCCTTGTCTTCAGAGCCACGTTTTGACTAAGGGTGCCACAAGGAGCACCCTATATGGTCTATATAACTGACCACAACATGTGGTGGGGTCTTGTGAAGTCCTTGTCAAAGAATCTTCTAGGTATTAAAGTACCATCTCGAAGATGAGGCACCCTTCACAGACATTTGTACAGTCTATGGAGCTTTGCAGCTTATGAAGCACTTGTACGAGTGCCCTGAACATAATTTAAGTTCGCTTCATTAATGATCTTTTTGTAATTTTGGTTTGTTTTAAGGGTATTTTATGACCTTTTGACATATCTTAAACCCCTAAATGTCTTATACTCCTTCATTATTATTCATTCTCATTCAAACACTTAGACTCGAAAAAATTTATCTCCAAAGACTCCATTCAAGCTAGAATTTCAAGAGGGCTTTCAATTCAAGTTAATTTCATTCCAATTCTTATTGTTGTTCAAGGTATGTGGGATTGAATCATGATTCTCTTCCAATCATGAAGACCCAAAATCTATTCCTTCAATTATAATATTTCAAGTATGGTTAGCAAATGGGTCCTTTAAATTAGTTTGAATTTATTAAAATTGAGTTATAGGCTAAACTTAATTATTGATTTTATGATGAATATAGTCTTACTATGATGATTTCCGTGAATTCTATGAGAATTTAAGAATGTATGTCCCTTTAATTTATGAATCTACGACTAATTATTGATTTCTTCATCTATTTCATATGATTTCTTCCTATTATGTTGTTTTAATTATGAATTCTAATTGGCCATGTTATTCCTTCATTCCTTACAACATATGCATGCATGTACAAGTATTTTCACAAAAATTATGATGTGGGTTATGACCCAACTATGATTATGACTATGATTTCAAGCAAGTATGGTTATGACATGACATGTGATATGATATTCCTCTCAAGTAATTATGGGTGTCTGCACCACTATGTACAAATATGAATGAGTTATTCCTATGCATGAAAGTATGAATGAAGTATGTTTTGGAGTTTAAGCTTAAGTATGCATGATTATGATTTGAAAAGATTTACGCTCCTATTCAAAGCACATAGATTTATACGTATTCTCATGGGATAGTGTCTTATCACCAAATGATATTAGAGGTGGGTGACTATCCCCCAGGATCTTTATATAAAGTCTCCTTACTCATAACCATTTGCCAAACATACGTTCATGTTTATGCCCCTTCGTGGATAATTATGTTTATGAAAAATCCTTCCTAAAATGGGCAGGCCTATAAGGTAAGGTTACTTCTTTGAAATGGGATGGGCCTGTAAGGTGTAGTATGGTCGACCTTTGGTGAGTAGGTCACCTATTCTTCCATTGTAATGAAGACATAAGAATTTTAGGTAATAGCTCGCATGGCCTAGATGTCGTTGAGGTCATATCCCCGTATGTTCAATTATTATGGCATTCATACATCATGGATTTAAGACATATTGTTATGATATTCTTCTTTTTATACTTCATTCTATATATATGTGCCCTTGTCATCTAATATTGAAATGCAGGTTAACATATTTATATGCATTTGCATGCCTGCATACTTAGCACATTTAAAAGTACTAATGCATATTTTTCAACTATATGATCGGACCATGTAGGGACCAAAGACTATATATCTTCATCCGCCTCTTGATGGTTAAATTAGATTATGAGACTTGATAGTGGTGAGTCCTTTACTCCAAGTATAATACCTATCTACTATATACCTATCATGTTATGTCTACTTATACCTTTACTTTGAGGGTGAGCCCAGGACATGTCTTGGCCCCCTACCTACTATTTGTACTAGAGGCATTGTTAGACATCATAAAATCCTATGTACGTGTATATATTGTTGATGCTTCAGAGACCATGAACATGTAATATGCTAATATGATGTGATTACTATGAGAGGTAGAAATGTTGAAGGTCCTAAGTCCCTTCTATCCCCGTAGCATGAGTCATACTTACCCACCCTTAGTCCTTATTTGTTATATCCTATGTGATCATGTAATTCCCTTTCCCTGTGACATCCTTATAGCTTGAGTCCCAGATTCTTGTCCCTTAGACTTATGTGATGAATTATGTGCCAGTGATTCCCACACCTCTTATCCCATAGCTTGTGAAATGACCCCAAAAAGTACCCAAAAATGTCCCTCAAAAGTGCACAGAATCATAATTTCCATATATCTCAAAATCTATGCATAATATCGAAAATCAAACTTCATATTCTTATTCAAGGGGTCAAATTGAATGAGAAATGGGTCTAACCCCAATTTAAGAGCAAATGATTAGCAATTTCAATTTTTGTACTTTTCCTTATCTAGAATCGATCTGCAACAATGTTGCGATGTGCAACTATCGCGAAAATTTGTTAATTTTGCCTCCATGAAAGGTCTGATTCAAGGACTAGATGTGGACTTGTGTATTTTATTTCTAGTGATTTTTATCTCGGTCCAAGGCTTTTGGGTCTTGGGCCTAAGTGTCCCATGCGTGAAAATGCTTATACTTAGCCATATTTTACCTTCATATCATTCAAAATATTCCCCAATATTCACTCAAACACATAGCCAAATATTTTAATCAAAAATTCAAGTCTCAAAACTCATCTAGATCTTAAGATTCTCATTCAAGCATCAAGTCTCCATCTCTAATCTTCTTCAAAGATTCTCCAATGCTCAGGTATGTGGGTTTCTTTTATAGGTTCCTTCCACCTATGATACCCAAGCTCTATTTTGCCTAAAATTTCATGAATTAAAGTTGATTTACTCATGGGTCTTATCTATTATGAATTTCACTGCATACTATGTTGGGGTTTTATGAAATTATGATTGTTTTAGCATATTTTGAGCTATGAATATAGGATCTATTATGAGATTTGATGAAGGGATTTGATGTATATGGATTAAGGGTGTTACTAAGTATCTATTGATGGTTTTACATTGAAATTTCTAACGTAATTTCACTCTTGAATTGCATAGTTTAACACTAGCACTATGCACTCGTCAAGTGTTTGATAAAATATTCGGATTATGATTTCTTGAGGAAATGAAGGTACAATGCAAGTCTAATGAGTTGAATGACTATATGATGATGCAATTAATGTATTTATATGGTTTTCTTCTATATAGTGTTGGATGTGACCATACCATACTCTGGGGTTGAGTGCCAAGTAATCATGTCAAGGGGTTTGTACCTTAATAACCATGTCGAGGGGTTTATATCTTAATAACCATATCGGGGGGTTTGTACCTCAATCACCAAGGGTGGTAAGGTGCGGCGATCCACCAACCATTTCATGGAATTTGTACCTTGATAACCATGTTAGGAGGTTTATCCCTCAATCACCAAGGGTGGTAGGGTGTGATAATCCACCAACCAATTTATGGGGTTGGTATCTCAATCACTAAGGGTGGTATGGTGCGACGATAAACCTTATGATAGTGGTATCGCTTGCACATGTATTATGTTCTATATAAGCATGATTTACTACATAGAATCTCACATGTATGTCATATTGTTATATGCTACTAATTGCCTACACTTATGCATTTCAATTATGTTACTTATCTCTCATTGCATTGCATACTACATACTTAGTACATTCAAATATACTAACGTATACTCTATGCAAATATGATGTCACCATGCAGGAACCAGAGCTCCACTTGATCATTATCATCCACGTGGCTAATACGACTTCTCTCAAGCTCTTTGGTGAGTCCTTCATTTCGGGGATGATGTTTATGATCTTATACTATGTTCAAATACTATCTTGTTTTATGTATATGTTGATTATGAGGGTGAGCGTGGTAGCTTGTCTTGCCCCTTGCAAAGTATCTAAGTTTTAGAGGTGTTGTTGGACATGCTTTGTATTATGCTATGAGCTTTGACTTTCTCTTGACTCTTGATGTTTATATTATAGAAGTTGTACCTAGCCCCATTATCCTTATTTGCTATCTCTTGTTGTATCTTATTGTTTTCGCAACCAAGAATTTATAATGATATATTAAGAGGCTTGCTTAGGGTCCCTTGGGGTTCCTCATATATTGTGTCAAGTCTAGGACCTAGGCTTTGGTTGTGATAGTTTAAGTTATCTATCCCTATCCCTTAGTATCATTTAATAAATATGGTTAATACAGTTATGCACTTTTGAATCGATGATGTGTATATAGATGCTATGAGGCTTGTTTAGGGACTTTTGGGTTCCTATTCGCCATGTCACTATGCCCAAGGCCAAGGCCATGATAACTTGGTATCAGAGTATTAAGGTTTTAAAATGATCCTTGGAGTCCAACATAATACGTCGAGTAAAGTACTATTCATGAGTGTGAAGTACACCATACCTAAGAGTAGGGGGCTATGATGGCATTTTAGAAAATATCTAACTTTTTGATTTCATATGTCGTGCTATGAAACATGTCTTATGGCACCCTAAAATGACGATGTCCTTGATTCTTAACAAAAGATGCCTCCAAGAAGAGCCCTCTACCAAGGCATGCCCCAATTAATGAGGACTAAATCCCTCAAGAGCCTCTAGGGGAGCCAGTTACTTTAGATGAATTTCAGACTACTTTTTCCACACTAGCTCATGTGGTGACCAACTAGGCTAGGCAGGTCATTCCTCCTCATGTTTCTACTCTAGCTACCAGAGTAAGAGATTTTACCTGAATGAATCCTCTAGAATTCTATGGTCTTAAAGTTGATGAGAATGTCCAGGACTTCATTAATAAACTCTCTAAGGTGTTGACTATTTCAGAGGTGAAAGCTGAGCTACCTTCTTATCAGTTGAAGGATAAGGCACAAGTATGGTACAACCAGTGGTCGGTAGAGTGGGGAGGTTATGATGGGGTTGGCTGGGAAGAATTGAGTTTTGCTTTTCTGGATCGCTTCTTTCCCCTTGAACTTGGGAGGCCAAATTGACAAAATTTATCAATCTCAAGCAAAGTGGCATGACAGTGAGGGAATATGTCAAATTCACAAAAGCTCTTAAACTATGCTTCTATTCTAATGGCTAACCCTATAGAAGAATGCATAAATTTAATTCAAGAATTTCTGACTTGAGTGTAAAAGAGTGTTGTATGTCTATTGCTTATTTGGAAGATGGAAATTTGGAGGCTTATGACCTATATTGAATAGATTAAAGGGGAGAAGCTTAAGGAAAGAAGGATGAATGATTCTAAGAGAGCTCGTTATAATTGTGGGTTCTCTAACACTAGGATTGGTGGCAGTAATGGTCCCTTCCAATAGGGCCAAGGTTCACATGCAAGGGTTTCCAATGATAGAGTGCCTCCTCCCAAGGCATGCATTGGAGGTGGGACAATTTATCCCAATTGTGGCAAGTGCAGAAAGAACCACCTTAAAAGGTGTTTATGGGTTTTGGGTGCTTGCTATGGGTGTTGTGAGAGAGACCAGAAGCATGTTGATTGCCCAAAGCCACCAAACAAAGGCCAAATAATCCAGGTGGTCAAGGCCAGCCAAGGGGTCATCAAGGTAGTGCACCTCGTAACAACAAGTTCTATGCTTTGCACACTAAGCAAGAAGATGAAAAGACCCCAAAATGTTCCCAAAAATGTGCCTCAGAAGTGCCCATAATTGCAATTTTCATATATCTCAAAATCATACATGATATCATAAGTTCAACTTCATATTCTTGTTTGAGTGAAAACTGAGTGGGAAATGTGTCTAACCTCTATTTTAGAGCAGCCATATCGAATTTCAAAATTCCAAAAAAAATGGAATTCTAGTGAGGGTTAACGTCCCTAGTGCGACGCGGCCAGGGCGCGCGTCAATGTTAAAATTATGCAATTTTCATATTCTGGTCCAAGGCCTTTGGGTCTTGGGCCTAAGCCTCCCTATATGTAAAAACACCTATACTTAGTCATTTTTTGACCTCATATCATTCAATACTTTGCCCAAAACCCTCTCCAACACTTACAAAAATATTTCACTCAAAATTCAAGTATCTCAATCTCATTCCGAATCTAAGCATTTCACTCAAGCTTCAAGCCTCCATTCAAATCTTCTTCAAGAAATTCCCCAAAGTCAAGGTATGTTGATTTCAACCATTGGTTTCTTTTACCCATGGGTCTCAATCTTCCTTTTTACATAAATTGCATGTTTCTAAGTTGATTTACTTATGTGTCTTACTTATTATGAATATTCCTATGAACTATGTTGGGGTTTCATAAAAGTATGACTGTTTAAGCATGTTTTGAGCTATAAATCTATGATTTATCTTGAGATTTGATAAAGAATTTTGATGTATATTGCATGAGGGTATTGCCAAGTGTTGGTGGATTGATTTACTTCAAGTTTTCTTGTATGATTTCACTCTTGAATTGCATGGTATTATACTAGCATTACACACCTGTCAAGTGTTTGATAAAATGTCCAATTTAGGATTCTTGAGGTATTAATGGTCTATTGCATGGTTTATGATTTAAGTAACTTTATAATCATATGGTTTATATAAGTATCAGTTGTTAGTGAGTTATTGAGTCCTTATGCTAAGTTTTATGCTCTTGCGAATTGTGAAGCCTACTAGAAGGGGTTATGAACTATGTTATATGTCTTACCCTCTAGTACAAGGTCAATTTCTATATGTAGGGGTCCTAAACTATGTTGTATACCTTACCCTTATGTACAAATCAATACTATTTACTTTTCTATATCTATGTGAGGAGGTAATGAACTATGTTGTACACCTTACTCTCATGTATGATTTGATATTATGCATTGTCTTATACTCATATGAAGTGGTTATGTACTATGTGGTACGTCTCACCCTCATATACGATTCAATATGTTATATTATCTCACGTTTACATGTAGGGGTTATGACCTATGTTACCTTCCTACTCTCATGTGCAATTTGTTATCTCATGCTTACATGTAAGAGTTATGACCTATGCTATCTCTTTACCCTTATGTATTACCCATTACCTACTAGAATGGGTTATGGCCTATGCTATATCCCTCACCCTTTAGTACAAAGAATTTGGATGAGCTAATCATGTCACCATATTGTGTTAAACAAATTATGTTAGTATGATTATTTTTCAAGTATGTTTTACTTCAAGCATTATTCATGCATGCCATGTTGCTAATATACTATCTCTTACTATGATTATGCATTTTGATTATCTTTTCTATCTCTTCTTGCACTGCATCTTACATATTTAGTACATTCAAATGTACTAATGCATATTTTATGCCTACATGATATCACCATGTAGGAACCAAAGCTCCTATTGATTCTCCTCCACGTGGCTAGACGAATTACTCAAGTTAGCTTTTGGTGAGTCCTAATGTCCGGGGACAATATCTATCTCTTTTCATTCTTATGTTTAGACTATATCTTGTATAATTTGGAATACTTATTGTCATTACTATGTGGGTGAGCCCAGAAAGTTGTCTTGGCCCCCACTCAATTCTAAGTCTAGAAGTGTTGTTGGACAAATAATGTAATTATGCTTGAGCTTTGACTTATCTATGTAATTTAAGTATTAAACTCTTTCCCTTAATCCCAATTTTCCTTTGTTTATGATTTTTCTTATGTTTTATCTTGCTTCCACGACCAAAGATGTGTATATGCTAAGAGGCTTGATTAGGGTTCCTTTGAGTTCCCCATTTGTCGTGTCATGTCTAGGCCCTATTTTGGGTCATGACAAACTTGGTATCATAGCAGTAGGTTCTTAATAGTCCTCGGCCTCTAACACACTATGTTGATTAGAATCTTATTCATGGTTATAAATCACGCCATGACTATGAATAAGAGGCTATGAGGCATGTTAGGAAATGTTTCCCTTCTTCTTGATTTATGTCGTGCAATAGAGATAAGTCCCCTAAGTCTTATTTCTTATTTTAATCATTGCATTTCAGAATATGTCTCAAGCTATTCAGGATGGTGTATATCAAATGTGGAGGTTTGTAATTCTCTATGGATATTGGCCAAAGCAATGACTAAGTTTACTACTCAACTCAGTCAACAAGTGAGTACCCCCGAGACTTCAAGTGGCAAGAGGGAGGAGGGAGGGGCCAAAAGGGCCCGTTTTGAAGGAAAGTTCGAAAGTTCCCAAGGTGGTAATAGTGGAAGGTTTCACCCTAAGTGCCCAAATTATGGTAGGGACCATGATAACACATGTTTGAGAAACGTAGGTACATGATATAGGGTGGCAAGATGGACCACAAGATTGTTGATTGTCCATACTTTCGAAAAATGTGTAAAGGTGGTCATATTGATGAAGAGACTCAAGGGGGTAATGAGAGGGTTCTAAGCTTAGATGCCAAAATTGTGGAGAATACCATGGTGGCCCATGTTTAAAAAAGTCTAATGCTTGCTTTGGTTGTGATGGATTTGGGCACAAGTTTGGTGTTTTTCCTCATACTCAACCCAAAGATGGAGATGATAGTCCTCAAGGCCAAGGAGCCAGTGCGAGCCAAGGAGGGAATGAGGTGCCCAAGGTTGCTACCGATATGTTAAAGGTTCTTCTTGATTTGATGTTCATGTTTCGATAGGTTGGGGAGTCACTATTTCTTTTATTTTTCACTTGTGTTAATGGGTTTCATGTGTGTTCCCCGAATTACTTGTGAACCTCTTAGGTGTCTACCCCATTGGTGAGCCTATTATTGCTAGAAAGGTCTATAAAGGTTTCCCCATGTTCTTATTGCATAGAGTCTTATCATTTGATCTTAGTTGAACTTGGCTTGATGAGTTGGAGGTCTTGGGGTAGTTTGGCTTCGTATATATCATGCTTCCAATGAGCGTAGAACCCATAAGGTTGTAATATGAAGGTTAATCATAGACGATCTATTTGGTAAACTACAATGGGTTAGTCACTTCTCTAAGATTGATCTTCGATTTAGGTTTTGTCCCCAAGTGAGGATGAGGGTAGGTGATATCCCTAAGTGTCCTTTCAGACTAGGAGTTAGCATTTTGGTTTGTAGTGGATTTGTTTGGTTGACTTATATACCGGGTATGTTTATGGATTTCATGAATAGGGTCTTAAAACCCTACCTTACCATGGTTGTGGCGGTCTCTAGTGATGAAGTATTGATTTATTTAGAGCTTGTGAATTATTTGGGGGTGGTGTTGTAAATCTTAGGGGATGAGAGGTTGTTTGTTAAATATGATAAGTGTGAATGTGAGTAACGAGAAGGAGGTTAGAACTTCTTAAGGATTATTATATGAGTATGTATTATCATCCTACTAAGGCTAATGTTGTGATTGATGCTCTAGGTGGGGTGTCTATGGGTAGCCTAGCACATGTTGATGGCGATGGCAAAAGGTGAATAGAGAGGTCCATCAGTTGGCTAGGTTGGGAGTTAGGTTGGAAAAAGTTGGATATGGTGGTTTAGTGAGGGCTAATGGTTTTAGATCTTTCTTAGTTGATGAGATGAAAGCAAAGCAACCCCGCCGTGTAAGAGTTGAAGACCTTGGTGAGATATGATCAAGTAGGGGTTTTCACCCAAGAGGGAGATGGTGTCATTCGATACTAAGGTAGGCCATGTGTGCTTGTGTTGATGATTGGGCTCACTTGGAAGTTCCCCCCCCCCTTCCATATAGGGTGTGGTCCGATTTGGCAAGAATAAGGGATTGAGTTTATGGTTTATAGGTTCTTATAAAGTGTCGAGGAAGGTTGGTAAGGTTGCATACGAATGGGAATTTCCTATGGATATGGATATAGTTCCTCCGGTTCTATATGCTTCTAGGTTGAGGAGATGTGTTAGTGACTCAAGCGCTATAGGACTCTTTGAGGTTGTGGGTGTTGTGGAGGATGAGATGGCTTAAGAGAAGGTCCCGGTGGAGATATTGGATGGATGGGTGGAAAAGGTTAATTAATAGAGATGTAGTATTCATCAAGACCCTTTGGAAGAATCACCAAGTCAAAGTATCTCTCGGGGAGCTGAACCAGGTATGGAGAAACAATATCCATACCCCTTTCAGTCAATTCAATCCTATGACAACACATCAAGTCCTTTTTATGATTCTAAGTCTTACCTTCGACCCTTATGTCTTTTACATGCATTCATGAAAATATTGACAAGTCATAGTGATTTTTACACTTATGTTGAGAATTTTAAAATGGTGTTTAAGTGTATTATTGTATTCTTATTGGGGCAGATTTTTATCATGATTACTCTTATTATATACATTTCTTTGACATTTGGGGATGAATGTTCCCAAAGGGGAGATATTGAAACGACCCCAAAAAGTGACCGAAAATGTGCCTCAGAGGTGCCCATAATCTCAATTTCCATATATCTCAAAATTCGTGCATTGTATCTAAATTTTGACTTTATATTCTTGTTAGGGGGCAAAATTGAGTAGAAAATGGGTCTGAACCCAATTTTAGAGCAATCGTAGAGAATTTCAAAATTCAAATAAAATTGGAATTCCAATGAGGGTTTGCATTCCTAGCCTGACGCGGTCGGGGCGGGCCTCTGTGTTAAAATTGCCTAGTTTTCGACTTCTGGTCCAAGGCCTTTAGGTCTTGGGCCTAAGCCTCCCTATACATAAAAACACCTATACTTATCATTTTTCAACCTCATATCAGTCAAGACTTTCCAAAAACCCTCTTTAACACTTAGACAAATATTTTAGTCAAAATGCAAGTGTCTCAATCTCATTCTGTATTTAAGGATTTCATTCAAGCTTCAAGCCTCTATTCAAATCTTCTTCAAGGAATTCTCCAAAGTCAAGGTATGTGGGTTTCTACCATTGGATCCTTTCACCCATGGTGCCCAATCTTTCTTTTTACATAAATTACAAGTTTCTAAGTTAATTTACTTATGGGTCTTACTTACTATGAATTTGACTATGAATTATGTTTCCATAAAAGTGTGACTGTTTAAGCATGTTTTGAGCTATGAATCTATGATCTATCTTCAGATTTGATGAAGGGTTTTGATGTATATTGCATGAGGGTATTACCAAGTATTGGTGGGTTGATTTACTTTAGGTTTTCCTACATGATTTCACTCTTGACTTGTATGATTTTATACTAGCATTACATACCCATCAAGTGTTTGATAAAATGTTTGATTTAGGGTTCTTAAGTTATCGATGGTCTATTGCATGGTTTATGATTTAAGTAATGTTATAATTAGATGGTTTATATAAGTCTCAATTGTTGATGAGTTATTGAGTCCTTATGCTAAGGTTCATGCTCTTGTGAATTGTGAAGCCTACTAGAAGGGGTTATGAACTATGTTATATGTCTTATACTCTAGTACAAGGCCAATTTCTACATGTAGGATTTATAAACTATGTTGTTGTTGTTGTATACCTTACCCTCATGTATGAATCAATACTATTTACTTATTTACATCTACGTGAAGGGGTTATGAACTATGTTATTGTTGTTGTATACCTTACCCCCATGTATGAATCAATACTATTTACTTATTTACATCTACGTGAAGGGGTTATGAACTATGTTGTACACCCTTACCCTCTTGTATAATTTGATGTTATGCAATGTCTTATACTCATATGAAGGGGTTATGGACTATGTGGTACGCCTCACCCTTATCTGCAATTCAATATATTATATTATCTCATGTTCACATGTAGGGATTATGACCTATGCTACCTCCCCACCCTCATATGCTATTCATTATATCATGCTTATATGTAGGGTTTATGACCTATGCTATGTAGGGATTGTGAACTATGCTATCTTTTTACCCTCGTGTACTACCCATTACCTACTAGAAGGGGTTATGACCAATGCTATATCCCTCACCCTCTAGTATAAGGTATTCGGTGATCTAAGCATGTCACCTTATTGTGTTAAACAGGTTATATAAGTATGATTATTTTTCAAGCATGTTTTACTTCAAGCATTATTCATGTATGCCATGTTGCTAATATACTATCTCTTGCTATGATTATGCATTTTGATTATGTTGATTAAGTTTTCTATCTCTTGTTGCATTGCATCCTACATATTTGGTACATTCAAATGTACTAATGCATACTCTATGCCTACATGATATCACCATGTAGGAACTGAAGCTCCTATTGATTCTCCTCCACGTGGCTAGACGAATTGCTCAAGTTAACTTTTGGTGAGTCCTAATGTCTGGGGACAATATCTATCTTATTTAATGTTTATGTTTACATCTTGCATAATTTGGAATACTTATTATCATTATCATAAGTGTGAGCCCGAAAAATTGTCTTGGCCCCTGCTCAATTCTATGTCTAGAGGTGCTGTTCGACAAGTAATGTAATTATGCTTGAGCTTTGACTCATATATGTTATTTAAGTATTAAAATCTTTCCCTTAGTCCTAATTTTCTTTTATTTAAGATTTCTCTTTTTGTTTTATCTTGCTTTCGCGACCAAGGGTGTGTGTATGATATGCTAAGAGGCTTGATTGGGGTTCTTTCGGGTTTCACATTTGCCGTGTCACATCTAGGACCTAGGTTGGCTCATGGCAGAAGTGGAACAGACTCAGAATGTTATGACTGGTATGTTAAAAGTCTTTGATTTTGATGCTTATACTTTGCTTGTTCCGGTGAAAATTTATCTTTCATGACTCCTCTTGAGGGAGCCCTATTTAGTTTATATGATTCTATTCTTGCTCAAAGAGTCTCTTAGGGTTGTCCTATTTTGGTCTTGTATAAAAACCCTTTCATGTGATCTTATGGAACTTGAAATATTTGATTTTAACATTATTCTTGGGATGGATTGGTTGTAAGCTTTTATGCCCCTATTGACTGTAAAACCTACAAGGTCAAGTTTCAGTTTCCAAATGAGACTATTCTTGAGTGGGAGGATAGTGAACCTAGTTTTAAAGGTCAGTTTATTTCCTACCTCAAAGCCGATAAAATGATTTCTAGAGGATGTACCAATCATATTGTGAGGGTTAGAGATGTGGAGTCTGAGTCACCTACTCTTGAGTCGATTCCTATGGTTAATGAGTTTCTGGATGTCTTTCCTAAAGATTTGCCAAGAATTCCTCTTAAAAGGGAAGTGGACTTTGCCATAGATCTTTTTCTTAATACTCGACCTATCTACATACCTCCTTATCGTATGTCATTGACTGAACTAAAGGAGTTGAAAGACTTACTTGAGAAAGGCTTTATCATGCCAAGTATTTCACCTTGGGGTGCTCTTGTGTTATTTTTAAGGAAGAAGGATGGGTCACCTCGGATGTGTATTGATTATCCGCAATTGAATAAAGTGACATTCAAGAATAAATGTCCATTTCCAAGGATTGACGACTTGTTTGAGCAACTTCAAGGAACTACCCATTTCTCAAAAATCGACCTCCATTCAGGTTATCATCAGTTGAAGGTCGGGGAGTGTGACATTCCCTAGACAACTTTTTGAACTAGACATCAGCACTTCAAGTTCATAATAATGCCCTTTGGGTTGACTTATACTCTAGAGGTGTTCATGGATCTTACTAATCGGTTATTCAAGTCATTTTTTCATGTATTTCTAGTTATCTTCATGATCTGATATTCATGCTCCAATAAGAAAGCGGTCGCTGTCAGTAATTAACCTAACCGAAGATTAGGGTCGAATCTATAGGAAATACGAGACTTGATTATAGAGATCCACTACAAATCATTTCAAGCATTGATTACTAAAATCTCTAAATAGGGGTTTTCTTTGTAATTCGAGAATAAAAATATAAAGTAAACTAACAATGCAGTAAGATACTCAAATTTACGGACAACATAGGATTGTGTTCCCCATGATTCATTCACTCAATTACCCTAGACAACATAAATTTAATTGGGAATTCACATATAGGAGGGTAACTTAGGTTCTTCTAGACCTCTTGTAAAGGTGAAGGTCGAATTTCACCATGGCATGTGGCTAACAACCATGGTGTGCCAACTAACCGTTACCCATTGTTCCAGTCAACCTCCCCTTGGTCAAGTTTGGTTGATTAGACGAGAACACATCAATTGAATCCTATCATTTACTTTCCTTTTTCTATTCGTCACTACCTTGGTCGAGATTGTGATAGTAGGTAGGGTTTGGTGTTGGCCACCACCAAACAACGATCAAAATGAAGGGAAATAAACAATACATGCAAAACACCAATCAAAGAAATGCACAAAGTCTAGGTCATTTCAAGTCAACTACTCATGGTTCCCACAACCCCAAGTTATGGGTGCTTAGCTACTCATGGCTAAGGCAAAATCCACAATAATGCAAATAAATGATATAGTTGAGAGTTTACCCAAAGGAATGAAGAGCAAGAACACCTTCAAGTTGAAAACCACAAGATTGGATTAATGACAAATGAGTACAATGCGGGTTTTAAATTCCCCAAATGTAGGTCTTCAAATTGAAAGATAAAAATTTACTCTAAACCCTAAAAATACTCCTAGAATATTTATAAGTAGTTGTGAATGTCGGGTCTCTCCCAAATAAACCCTCACATAAAGTATGTATAGTTTTTACAAATTTAACCCAAGAAATTATATAGAAAGGATAGCTGGCAGCAGGTACGACACATAGGTATGACTTATAGGGTGACATATGAGTCGTAATTGGGGTCTCGTAGCCAGTATTTGGCATTTTGGACTAGACTATTATGACCTACTATTACGAGTCATTACTGGGGCTACGACTCGTATGCTCTTCTCGTAGTCTAGGACTTCAATTTTTGGTACAACATTTTAGCTCTCTGATTCTTGCTACGAGTCTACCTATACAAGTCGTAGTGCAACTTACGACTCATATGATGGGCTCATAGAGTTGACCTCTACTTAGTAGATTTCTGAGTTTTGTGGTCTCTATTTCTTGCTATGATACACCCTATGAGTTTGCTTCAAAATCAAGCCAACCTAATTTTTTTGCAAGATCAACACAAAAACCATAAAAAGTTCCATTAAGAACTTATAAGATCCCTTGTTTTAGGCATCAAATGTGTTGTATTTTGACAGCATATCAACATCCTCAACTTAGAATTGTTGCTTGTCCTCTAGCGACGACTCAATCTAAGCAGAAAATGAGAGGCACATAGTAGTTACACTAATGGCATATACATCATTTACTTTAAATCAAGCACCCAACTCTCAATTTCAAAACCAGATTATAAAGCTACTCAGCAAACCAAAACACAAAAAATATGTCCGGCAATCCAACTATGACAAGCAAAAGAATATCAACGATCGACAATCACTGAGATAGTCATCTGCTAATTATGCCATAAAAATGCCCTTTCAAAAAAGAAGTCTCTCTTTCTCACTCAAAGTGCATTAAAAATTAGGGACTGTGCAAGAATTCTCACTCTCACAAATGAAATTCCTGCAAAATGATTAACACAATAGGCTTGCCTCTATACTCAACTTTTGGATTGATGACAAAGTGGATTTGGATCACTTTAGGACTTAATGGCTTGTAATGTAGGCTCATGGGGCTTTGGTATGGCATTTAGGCAAATAAAGACTAAAAGATATCCTTGAACTATATTTATCAACACTCTTACCTTCACAACTCAACCATTTACACTAAATCTGCCCTTATTCTCCTTTTTCAAGCTTTTCCCCGGTACTTTCTTTCTCTTTTTCATCTGTGCCTTATTTTTTTTGAACTCATTTTTGCTATTATCTTCAATCTAAGGCGACTTTTCTTTTCCTTTTCTCATCCGGCATATGATTTCTTCATTTCTTTCTTTCTTTCCTAACTAACCACCTCATTTTCATTACTTTACCATAATAAGAGTCACCCTCAACTTAGGCTTTTATCCTGAGGTGAAGCACACAATATCTGTTCCCCTAACCAGGGCCACTATTAGTAGCCACCCTCAACTTAGGCTTTTTGCCTCAATCAAGGTTCACATATTCAAGGATAGACCAGGGCCAATAACAAGGTATTTCATAAAACAAGGCTAAGCTAGCTAGGTGTCGTGAAAGAATAGGTACATGAAAAGCTTAAACATTTGGATCAAGGGATCTACTATCACATTTGGTAGGTCATCTAGGCAAAAGTGAGTTCACTAAAAGAATGAAG